>CANYBF010319554.1:0-18545 GCA_948192965.1 Dalechampia spathulata
AAGCAAGCATCAAGGAGCTGGAACATCCATTTTGATGAGGCAGTCAAAGAGTTTGGCTTCATACAAAATGTTGATGAACCATGTGTATACAAGAAGGTCAGTAGGAGTGCAATTACTTTCCTAGTGGTATATGTAGATGACATATTACTCATAGGAAATGATGTTTCATTCATGCAAAATATTAAAGTTTGGTTATCCAAACAATTCTCCATGAAAGACCTTGGTGAAGCTGATTATATCTTAAGTATAAGGATCTATAGAGATAGATCAATGAGGCTTATTGGTCTTTCATAGTCTACATACATAGACAAAGTGCTTAAAAGGTTTAGCATGGATCTTTCTAAGAAGGGCTTTATTCCTATGATTCATGGAAAATATCCTTCCAAAGCATGGTGTCCAAAGACACAAGAAGAGAAAGATCACATGAGCAATATTCCATATGCATCTGCAATTGGATTTATCATGTATGCTATGTTATGTACTAGGTCGGATGTGTCATTCTCTCTGAGTGTCACTAGTAGATTCCAATCCAGTTATAGGGAGGAACACTGGGCGGCTGTTAAGAATATCCTTAAGTACTTAAGAAGGACTAAGGACATGTTCTTAGTGTATGGAGAGGGTAATTTAGATAAACGGGTATACTGATGCCAGTTTTTAGTCTAATAAAGATGATTGTAAATCACAGTTAGGTTTTATGTTCATAATGAATGGTGGTGCTGTTGTTTGGAAGAGTTCTAAACAAGAAACCATAAAAGATTCAACTACTGAAGCAGAGTACATTGCAGCTAAGGAGGCAATTTGGATCAGGAAGTTCATACATGAGCTTGGTGTGGTCCCTAGCAGTGCTAATCCTATTCCTCTATTATGTGATAACAATGGAGCAATAGCACAAGCTAAGGAGCCGAGGTCCTATAAAAAATCCAAACATGTGATCAGGAGATACCATTTGATCAGAGAGATCATTGAAAGAGGAGAGGTAGAAGTTAACAGAGTTCCCACCGAGCAGAACGTGGCAGACCCTCTTACTAAGACATTGACACAGAGCAAGCATGAGAGGCATGTAGCTTCAATGGGCTTGAGGCTTATGTATGATTGGCTCTAGCGCAAGTGAGAGTTTGTTAGTGTATGCTCTAGAGCATCATGTGTATTTGTACTATACGTTTTCATTAATAAAGGAATTATTCATTATATAGGACAATGTTATACATGAACTTGTTTTACTTGGAGTATTAAACTATATATTGAAGTCCATGATATTGGAACAGTGCAAAGAATTCCAAAAAGAGTTTATGGAATGAGATTCTTATTGTATGCAAATGTTCAATATCTAAAGGCGTTCATAGTTTGGAGGTTAGGTGTGGTATAACATGGTTGAAGGTATTTGAATATCAATAGAGAATTCACCACCCCAGATTAATAGTAGGGGTTATCTCATGAAGTAGTCTTTATTCAGGAATCTCTGGCCAGAGTATGATGCCCGGGGCGAATATGATTCACAATGGCATTTTAGGAATAAAGATTATATGACATGAGAAATCTATTTTAGGGTATGACTTAACATGATTAGTCATACATTGAGTTGACATTAATCCATACTCAAACCTAAAAGATATAGTGATGGTGAAAGGAGTTTATTGCAGCGGTGTCTGATATGGAAGGGTTGAAGTCAAACTAATGGTTGACCTCCTAATATTTGGGTAATCATGATGTATAACTAGATACTGCTCATGATTTACATGCTAAATATGTGATTTAACATCTTGCCAACATATTAGGAACCCAAAAGGTCATACACTTACAAATAAGGAAACAAGCTAAAAGTGGTAATTTTGTACTTTTGGGAAAAGTTGTAAAAAATACTTATGGAAATAAACCTAAGACTTTATGGACTTAATTTTCAATATTTAGAAGTTCATAAAGTTCAAGTTAGGCTGTTGGGCTGGGCTATGACAAGGCAAGTGACAGTCACATGTATTAGTCACAGATGAGCCTAGGCCTTACTTAAGCTGAAAGGGTTTCAGCTTAACCTAATTTTGGAGTATAAATATATTGTTATGACTCAAAATTAGGTTAAGCCACTCTATTTTTCTTCCTTTGGCCAAACCACCTCCTTCTGGGAAAATAAAGAATTCGGCCTTCACAAGATCAATTGTGAGGAAGAAGAAAATACCATAAGTTTTCTTCTTTTTCTTTGCTAGTTCACAGGAAAGGAGATAGAAGCAATTATTGCTTGCTTGGATTCCTTAATTTACATGTGGATACTATTGGAGGCTACCTATTTTGGTGGTTTTTGGTTTGCTACAACCATAAATAGTATAGAGGTCAAGAATGAAGGAGAACTGCATTGAAAAGTAAGAGTTATTATTCTTATGCCACTTTTAATCTCTAACTAAGTTTTCTTATGTTTTGATGCAAAGATCCGTTCTTGGTTTGCTGTTTTAAATAGAAATTTTAAATTTCTTCCACTGCTTAATAACATAGCAAACCAACAACATCCTCACTTACATGCTTTCTAGAGAACTTCGTAGGAGATCACCCATCTTATATTTGTTCCAAGTTAAGCATGCTTAACTATGCAGTTCTTACTGAATGAGCACCAAAAAGGTAAGTTCACCTTGTTGCTATGGATAGTACATATCTAATAACTTAAGCTATACTCAATTGTATAGTCTCATACCTACACAATCTCAAAATCACTCAACTATGGAGCCCTATCCTTACAAAGTCTCAGGATCCCTCTTCTTTAGGTGTGGGATAAGTTCATTCATGTGCCCTTTTGCCTAGAAAATTCCTAGGAGGTCACCTATTTTATCTTTCTCAATTGTATAGTCTCATACCTACATAATCTAAAAATCACTCAATTATGTAGCCCCATCCTTACACAGTCTCAAGATCCCTCTTCTTCGAGTGTGGGATCAGCTCATTCATGTACTCCTCTACCTAAAAGCTTGCCAGGAGCCACTCCTTTTCCATGCTCTCTCTGGCACCAGTGTCCACTACCTTTCCTTGTCAACCTTCGGTGTCACATGTGTAATAGCCTGATTAGACGATTGCCTCCAAAACCCAACACAAGACCTTTCCAGCATGCTTTGTCCTCACTCACATGCTTCCCGAGAAAACTTCCCAGGAGGCCACCCATCCTATAATTGCTCCATATCAAGCACGTTTAACTATGAAGTTCTTATGGAATGAACATCGAAAAGGTAAATGCACTTTGTTGGTATGGATAGTACCTATCTAATCACTTAAGTTATTCTCGATTACACAGTCACATACCTGTGAAATCTTGAAATCACTCAACTATGCAACCCCATCCTTACATAGTCTCAGGATCCCTCTTTTTCAAGTGTGGGATTAGTTCATTCATGTACCCCTCTACTTAGAAGCCTACCAGAAACCGCTCCTTGTTTGTGCTCTTTCTGGCACCGGTGATCACTCCCTGCCCTCGTCAGCCCCGGGTGTCACATGATGATAAGCCAAACGGGTATACTCCCTCTCGTACTTAGCCACTGTCATGTTACCCTGTTGCAATCCTAGGAATTTCTGTAGCTTCCGATCCGTATAAGCATTCGTGACATACTTCTCTCGGAATTCCATCAGAAAATCATGTCAGGCGGCTCTGCTAGACTCTGTGGAATCATCTTCCACCACTCGTAGGCATCATCTTGTAATAATGAGATGATATAGTCCAGCTTCACCTTATCTGGGCAACCCATATGTCAAAAAATCCTCTGGGTGCGCTCTAACCACATCTCTACCACATACAAATATATTGTCCCCATGAAATCTATGGCCCCGAATGCCCGTAGCTTCTAGAAATCCCTCTTCTATTCTTCCCTCTGAGGAACTACCATTAGAGGTGGTGCAGGAACTGTCGGTAAAGCCTGACCCTGCATCTAGAAAAGCAAAAGAACTGGTCAAACTGAGTTACCAACGGATCCGCTACAGTAGCTGTAGGTTGCTCCCTCTGTGGTACCCTGGCTGCTTGTTCTCTCTATGGTGTTGCCTCCCCAACTTGACTACCAACCTCTAAACTATCATCCCGGGCCTGAACATTACCCCCTTCGCGGCTAGTCCCAGCTCTATCAAACATGATCATAATCCTGTACCTGATGCTTATCTTGTAACTGAATAAAACAAACATTAGCACCTATCAGCAGCTCGGACTATCAAGACTCCCATTTATGCACTTTCCCTATTTGGCAGTAAATATAAATGCACCCAAGCAACACCTACGAGCTAACCATTACTCCCCGAGCAACCATAGCCCAATGAGCTAACCATAGCTCTGATACCACTAAAACATGTCACACCCCGACCCAAGACCCGAGGGGTGACGACAGGATCCCGTAGCATAACTATCATCTTTCCGTCTCAAAAAAATAACAATTATACTACAAGGGATTTTAAACTCTAATGCTCGTATAAAAATCCAAGAACAGAAAGATGTATAAAGAATTACAAAACCCTTGATATATATACATGGATTCTTATACAATATATTTAGTATACTGCCATTTACTACAAATACAAAAGGACTATGCACAAATACACAAGCTGCAGGAGTCCGTCCAGAAGTCCACGACACAAAGCAGCTGTTGTACCTCTAATCCCGGTGCTCACCCTCTGAAATCGGACCTACGTTCATCAAATGATAAAAGCTAAGAATATCTTAGTGGTGCTAGGAACATAGAATATATCACATACATATAGACCAATCACACAATTATGAATGCTCAACAGTCAATCGTACAATGCACTCGCCCTCGGTTTAGTGCCTCTCGCACTCTTTTCCGGAACATCTCCTTCCGTTGTCATATCAATTAATACCGACACTTCTCACAGCTATAGGAGCATCTCACTCCCTTCACCATATTAATTGATATTGGTACATCTCATACCAGTGGAAGCATCTCACCCCCATAATTTGACTCGGTACCTCTTGTACCCGGTGCTTCTCGTACCTCATTTCTGCTACCCTTATTTCACTCCCTCATAATGATATGTTATGCTATCATTCAGAATGCATGAACAAGCCAAATAACAATCCTATAAGCCAACCATCCAATAATCACAAGGCACGTTCCTTTCCGGACCAATAAACCACACATACGTTACTTCTCGAAACCAATAAACCACACATACGTTCCTTCTTGGAACCAATAAACCATAATCATAAGCATCCATGGCATAAACAAGCATAATTCTAGGGAATTCAATCCCTGAGCATCAGTTCTAGGCCTTATAGGGCTGAAGAACCACTAAAACAAGCATAAACAATAAACATCTAGCACAGACAACATATAACTAGCACAAACTTGAAGAAAGAAGACTGCTATCACAATTCCGTACTCCCGTCTCTATTGAGCTCTAGCCTCAACTCTATGCTCTTGCCCCTTCTCGTTGCCCAGAAATCCCTCTCCTGGTGTTTTCTTAGGGTTTAGGACATTTTAAGGGAAAGAACAGGTAAGAAAACCTTAATTCTTATCTGTTAAAAAGCCCAACTTAAGTCACATACAACCGTACCACCACTCGTACGCCCGTACCAACCTAAAAATCCTGACAAACCCAACATCCTGTGAGCTTCGGTACGGCCGTACCTCCTTCTGGTACTCCCGTATGGCCATGACTCGCCTGAAAAACCTGAATTCCTGTGAGCACGCGTACAGCCGGACCACTCTCTGGTATACCTGTACGGCCTCCAGGAGCCCTAGACCCCTAACTTCCCCTGCTCGGTACAACCGTACAAATCCCCGTACGCCTGTACCACTCTCTAAACTCCTCTTCTCACACTCCAATACTCTCCCGAGCCACTTAAAACACCCTAAAACACACATACAAGCCATGAATACACACCAATACATAGAGCACATACGCATGCATCATACCTAAACATGTATACATACACGTATACATCCAAGCAATCATACATAATAATACTAAAACTCCTAGGGTGTCAAACGCGAGTATGACAACATGTCCACCAGCTTCCACACAATTCATCCTTAAACCACATTGTATTAAGAGAGGTCCTGACTTTGATACCAAACTGTAATAATCTGATTTGATGACTGCCTCCATAACCCAATACAAGACTTTTCTAACATGTTTAGTCTTCACTTACATGATTCTCAAGAAAACTTCCTAAGACATCGCCTATCCTATAATTACTCCAAGCCAAGCATGTTAAACTATGGAGTTCTTACAAAATTAGCACCAAAAAGGTAGGTGCACCTTATTAGTATGGATAGTACCTATTTAATCACTTAAGCTATTCTTAATTATACAATCTCATGCCTGCACAATCTCCAAATCACTAAACTGTACAGCCCTATCCTTATACAGTCTTAAGATCCCTCTTCTTCGGGTATAGGATCAGTTCATTTATATGCACCTCTGCCTAAAAGACTGCCAAGAGTTGCTCCTTGTCCATGCTCTCTTTGGCTCCACTCCTTACTCTTGTCAACCCTAGATGTCACATGCCTGCCAGCTTTCGCTTGATTCATCCTCAAACCATATTGTACTAGGATAGGTCCATGATTTTATACAAAATTCTAACAGCTTGATTTGATGACTGCCTCCATAACCTAAGATAAGACCTTTCAAGCATGTTTTTTCCTTACTTACATGCTTCTCGAGAAAACTTCCCAAGAGGTCACCCATCCTATAATTGCCCCAAGTCAAGCATGCTTAACTCTGGAGCTTTTACAGAATGAGCACTAAAAAGGTAGGTGCACCTTATTAGTATGGATAGTACTTTTTTAATGACTTAAGCTATTCTTGATTGTACAATCCCATACTTGCACAATCTTGAAACCACTCAACTATATAGCTATATCCTTGCACAGTTTCAAGATCTCTCTTCTTCAGGTATGGGATCAATTCATTCATGTGCTCCTCTACCTACAAGCGTACCAGAAGTCATTCTTTATCCATGCTCTTTTTAACATCAACATCCACTCCCCACCCTTATTAGCCCTGGGTGTCCCATGTTTGAAATTGATGTATCACCTATAAAAATAGCAACTACTCACAAGCTAGAAACAAATAACTTAGTTTACAAAGTAGTGGGTGCATGACTCTTATAAATGTTTAGGCCATGAATTATTGAGGAGGGATTAAGAGTTAGTCTTGATAATTAATTGTCTTAGTCAAATCAAGAAAAAATGGGGTTATTGGTAGCAATTAAGCAATGGATATTTCAATTTAAAATGAACCACACATATGAGTGATATAGGTAGGGTTACATTAATATCCAAACATGAATTCATAATAAAATTAAATAATTATATAAAAATTAACATAAGGAATTAGTTTTATTAGCATTAGGATAAACTTCTAATTAGAATATTCAGAATTAAGAATTGAATAAATAAGAGAAAAAATAGAATTTACTTCTTCATCTTTTCAATATAATTTTAAAACAAATAAATAAATAAAAGTAGGAGAAATTAACTGCTATACATTCATTCCTCTTCTTTTTTTCTTATTTATCTTATTTCATCTCTACCAAAAAATCTTTCTTTAGTCTAATAAAGAAGAATTCTCAATTATATGGTACAAGTAACAAGTACCTAAAACTCATTTGCATGTGGTTAATGAAATAATCAATTAGACGGTTTAACATGGTAATTTAATAGTTAGAACTCGAAGTCCAATGGTAATAAAATGATAACATTCATGCTAAATAGAATATGAATGTTTATATTATGTTATACATGCTTAAGAGTGTACCTATATTATACATGTGAATATGAACAACTAAAATATTCATGTATCATAAGTAATAAAGATAAAAGGATTATGACTCATGTTCTACATATAGATAGAGGCAAAGCTAAAACAGGTTTGTGTTAAATAATAATTGCATTGTAAATGAAGTTGCAAGTAAAATAATAAGCTTGATGATTTAAGCATCATACCATAAAATATTATGAATAATTGATTATTACTTACTAATGTTAGATATGAGTTGTATTGATATATTCTAGAATGTTATTGATTTACAACTATACTGTCATTATATATATGCATATATGATAAAGTCATGCATTATATATATATATATATCATTAGCATGGCATTTTGGAGGAATGAGGTAGACATAGTTATATATATAAATATACATATAAATATAAATATAAACGAAAAAATAAGGGAGCCGCTAGTACATTTATATATTATAAAGAGGAGGCATAAGGGAGGTGCTAGTATATTTATATATTGAAATAATACAAAAATAAAGAATATAGAGATACTGGAAAATAAATTATGGAAAGTATACCCAGTATGGATTATGCACAATCAGAGATAATGATTAATGTGATCATAAAATTCACAAAAAGAGGTGAATTCATAGAGTAGTGATGAAATGATAGAGAAAAGAGGAATGCAATTCATATTTGCATTCATCGTTATATAGCATATCATTATTGCAATAAAAAAAGGAATGCAATTCATATTTGCATTCATTGACATAGAGCATATTATTGTTATTCTTTGATATATGTAATAATATTATAATTAATATGTGAGAATGGCTAAAGATGTACAAAATTAATCATAGAGAACTATTATAATGATGATTTATTGTTGATTATATAATTTTATTACTATCATATCAATTATGATAAATTATTATATTACTTATTAATTTTTTTATTCAATATTTTTTTTATAACATAACAAGATAATTGAATTTTATTCATAACACAATTATTATTAGACATCGCTGAGTTTTATACTCAATGTTTATTAGTTGATGAATGCAAGTCAAAGTAATTTAAAGAGGCATATGGATCAATAGGGCAATAGCATAATCAAGATACTCTGAGCTATGTACGATTCTCGGAATACACTTTTGGCAGTATAACATATTCCTAGCAGATGTTTTTGTTTTTCTAACAATCATTGTATAATTATGGATAGTAAAATATTTTATACTTATGTTACAGTAGAGATACTATAATTACTCAATGTGTGGCTTGTTTAAATTATATAAATAATATATAGATAATAGTTGTTTAATGGCATGTCATAATTTATATATGGATATTTTAAATGATAGGTGTTGATTAAGTCATAAGTTATAAAATAAGTAATTATAAATATAGACTGGATATCCTGTCGAATAAAAAAATGGAAAAAAATTTCACACATCCTTTGTTTAATTATTAATGAATTCCTAATTATAAGGTTTTTATTAATCATTTTACAGGAGAATGTTTTCACCATTCAAGTGTGACATGTTATAATGGTATCAGAGTTATGGTTAGTTATGACATTGAATTTGGAAATTATGTGATATTTTTATTTTATTACCTATAAAGGATATGTTGCATAGCTAGAAATTATGTTATAATATTGATACTGATTGGTGCGATCCAATCAAATTTTATTATAAAGTTAGTAAAAATGACTGATAGGGTTGTGATAATTAGGGAAGAAGGCGGAGGTAATCATGATCCATAAAAGGGTACATTTAAGGTGATAATAAAGTTAAGGCTAAATAGGTTCTTATAACGCAAGTCAAGCTAATTAAGAGGGTACCTCCGACAGAACAACCAACAACATCCATGGTTGATAGAATAGCTACATAGATTGCCAATCTCCTATAGATGTTACAGGGTGAGATGACCCCAATTATATAAGTGCAGCCATGGAAAACTAAAAGAGAGCTAGCTTGAAAAGATTTTGAGAAACTGAGACTATATAGGGGCAATAGATTTTTCTGGTACTACAAATCCCTATGTTGTTAATGTATGGTTAGAGCATACTAAACGGGTGCTAAGGAAGCTTGATTTTACAAATCAGATGAAATTTGAGTATACTATATCACTACTCCAGGATGACGTATATGAGTGGTGGAAGAAAGTGCCTAATAGCTTGATAGAGCCACTAGTGTTGACCTGGGATGTTTTCCATAGGGAGTTCAGATAGAAATATATTCCCTTGATATATATTGATTAGAAATTACAAGAGTTTCTTAGTCTGAGATAATGAGACATGATAGTAGCTGAGTAGGAGAAAGAGTTTACATACATGACTAACTTACTATGCTACCAACATACTTACTATTGGTAAAGAGAGGTGTAAGTGATTTGAGTAAGGATTGAGACCTCAGATTTGGGCACTAGTATAGGGATTTAATTATGAGGATTTCTCTACATTAATAGCAAATGTACTTAGGTGGGAGCATACTATTAATGAAGAAGAAGAAGGCAAAGTAAAGTAGACAAAGAAATGGGTAAAAGGTGCTAGTTCATCTACCAGTTACAATAAGAGAGGGAAGTACAAAAGCCCTTTCATGCCTAAATAGATGAGTTACAAGCCACCAGAACCTAGATGACCATAGTTTAGCTAGTCATCTAGACAAGGTGACTTGGGGTTCAGATAATGTTTTACTTATAATAGATATCATTCTAGAGCTTGTAGAGTGGGAACCAAAGTATATTACCGATGTGGAGGTTCAAGTCACTTTGCTAAAAATTCTAACGCTCATGGAGTTATGCCTTTACACACTATAGCAGAGGTAGACAGTTATAGACAAAACATATTTTTCAGACCTACTTTTGTAGTTTCATAGTCTGATAACAAAGGCAGAGGTAAAGACAAGAATAGAGCCAAGATGGGCAAAGGCAGGAGTAGAGCCTATATAGGCAAAGATAGCAGTAAAGATGAGATGGGCAGTTTCATGTTGTCTCGATTATGATAAATTATTATATTACTCATTAATTTAATATTTTATTTATAATATAATAAGATAATTAAATTTTATTCATAGCACAATTATTATTAGACATCACTGAGTTTTATACTCAATGTCTATTAGTTAATGAATGTAGGTTAGAGTAATTCAGAGGGCATCCAGATCAGATTAGTTGCACTAGCATAATCAGGATACTTCAAGCCATGTATGATTTTCAAAATACACTTATCGTAGTATAATTATGGGCAGGGCTTTCATCGCAACCTAGAGCAAGGCTTGCAACACACTAACTAGGGGTCCACTTATAGCAAAAATGTAGTCTTCTCGAGGGGCTACCCTTAAGGAATGAGACAAACTCAAAAGAGTCACAAGATGGAGTCACCATCGAATGGTTCCAAAATTGGTTCAACACACCCATTAGCAAGAGTGCTAAGTCAAACCCTTTAGAGATTGGTCTGGGTGCTAAAGATCTATTTACTTAGAGTTTCAAGTTCATTTTTACCATTTTAGTCGAGCTAATTACCCTAGGTAGGTGAGCATTCATAAGCTTGAAATCAACACACAACGAGGTATAACATAGCAGTAATCATGGTAAATATAGTATGGTAAATATGATATGGTAATTATGGCATGACACATGGCATATGTATGACATGTAAGATAACATGGCATAGGCATGACATGTAAGATGACATGGTATAGGCATGACATATAAGATAATATAGCATAGGAATGACATATGAGATGACATGGCATAAGCATGACATATAAGATGATATGGCATAGGCATGACATGTGAGATGACATTGCATAGGCATGACATATGAGATGACATGGCATAGGCATGACATGTGAGATGGCATGGCATGGCATAGGCCTTACATGGCATAACATACATCATATAGCAATGATAAAATACGCATAATAACATGAATGAAAAATAATAATGGTCGGTGAACGGGATCAAAAAAGATAAGGGATACACGAGACATAACAACATGAATGAAAAATAATAATGGTCGATGAACGGGATCAAAGAAGATAATGGATACATAAGGGATTTAAGGCTAAATCACATAAAAATGGGGGAATAAAGCTATTCTATTACATAGGACCTTCATTGATACAAAATCTAAGACATTAAGCAATATCTCATCCACTTGAGCCAAAAATGCACTAGTGAAAATGCAAAATAAACAAGCAAAATTATTAGTAGCAAATGAAATTTAGGACTAGATTAACTAATTTAGTGCCATGTGAAAGCATGAATCAAGAGTCAAAGTCCGATGAATATAGTGGCAACAATCATGAAAAATGAATTAACATGAGTCAGATCATGAAAAATCATTCAAAAATAATCAATTTTAGGCAAAATTCACTGATAGTAAAACTAGACTTTTCTAAGATCATATGAAACATCACTTAAAAATAAATTAATATCCAATCAAGCTAAACATGTCAAGTGACAAATTAAACATAATTAAAATATCATTAATTATGTAATTGAGCAAAATGAGATGATTTAATGGTGAAATCATAAGCATATGATCAAGGAATAATGAATTAGGAGTCATTAACATCACAAAATGTCAATTGGAGATAGCAAATTCAACCAACTAAAGCCAATCATATCATAAATCATAAATTAAATAAGCATTTAACTTGAAATTTTAATTTTGAAGCTAAAATTAATGAAATATGAATGACATATGATAAACTCATATCATTAGGGCTATTATGAAGCCTCTAATGCTATTGAGAACTTCAAGGAATGTTAATAAACAAGCAAAAACTAAATGAAAATGTAGTTTTCTAGTAAAACAGGATATGATGCATGCAACACATCACATGATATGTGCCATATATAAGCTATGTATGGCGCACATCATATGATGTATACAACATATAACGAGTCAAATCTGAAGGAAAATGCATTTTTAAGTAAAAACATAAAACCAAATCCAAATCTCAATAAATTTATCATAATGGTAGATTATTTATAGCATCAATAAGCATTAAGATCTATTAAACCATACATGACTGAAGCCAAAGCATTAAAATAAAACCAAAAACACAAACCCATCATGAAATCAATAAAAAAAGGAGAAGAGAATGGGCATTCAACTCACCAAAACATATTAGGCTTCTGAGATCTTGATTCCAAACATGATTAAGGCTTTAAGTAGGGTTGATTAGTCACTAAGCCTAAATTAATTGCTTAATTAAGTGAGATTAGAATTTGGCAGGGTTTAGTTGTAATTATTGAATTTTCAAACCCTTTTCCATAAATACAAAGCTTATATTTATAAGTATGGGTGATGGGATTAGGAAAATCATATTAACAATGTAGGATTTTGGAAAATTACAAGCTATATATGTAGCACATAGTGCTATATGCACAACATATAGCCTAGAAAAAGGCTACATGTGCAACATGTAGCAATAGATGCCCAACATAACACAAATTTGACCTAAGTGCACCATCCAATGTTGGCACATTAGGATGTGTGCCATAGGTTAAAGAAGCATCATTTGGGACCCTAAGGCATGGTGCCATATGGAGCATATTAGATTTGCTCAGGAAAAGGCCACCTACCAAATGTATGTTTTCATGATATGTGTAGCATATAACACTATGTGCTTTGAACATCAAAAAATGCACATTATGTGCTCCATCTTTCATGAGCAAAATGTAATATGCTTTGCATGTCCAAAACACTTAAGGGAAGCCTAAAGGCATGTGCATAATTCAGGGTCAACATCGAGAACCTATACTAAGCTAAATTGATGAAAACCTGAAACTCTAGTGTAAGGTGAAAAGTCAAGGTCAATAGTTTACCCCTTGATTAGGGCCATTTTTGAGGTGATACAAGCAAAAGTCATCAAAATAAGACCTAATCATCACATAACTTTTCACCCAAGGCAAGGGAAATACCTGACCAATGCTCGTATCAAGGTCCAATGCTCATGTTAAGGCTTATGAAATGCTCATGCTGAGGCTTGCAAGGTACTCGTGTTGAGGCTTGTAAGGTGCTCATGTTAAGGCTTGCAAGGTGCTCATACTAACGCTTATAGCTCTACAAGGGAAATTAAGATCCATTAGGGAAGTGAAAGTGATTCATTAAGGATGATTCTATTAAGGTGCTCATGTTGAGGCTTATAACTTTACTAGGGAAGAGAATATGATCCATTGGGGATGTCAAGACTGATGACCCAACTCTGGCATTAGGAGCCCAGTGCTCAGGCTAGAACTATGACTTCATTAAGGAAGAATTTGCTATGAGCCTGATGCTTGGGTGAGATGATCAATGCTTGATTAGGTGATGCTCATGTTGAGGCTTGCGATATAACTGGGAATAAAACATAACCAACTAGGAGCCTGATGCTTGAGCAAAGCAATCAATGTTGATTGAGTATTGCTTATGTTGAGGCTTATAACTCCATTAGGGAGAAAAGATACCTAATATTGTCACTATATTGTCACTAGGAGCCTGATGTTTAAGATAAATAATCATTGCTGATATGATGATGCTCATGCTGAGGCTTGTAACCAAATTTTGCCACTAGGAGTCTGGTGCTTGGGTAAGATGATCAATACTAATCTGATGGTGCTCATATTAAGGCTTGCAATCCAATTCTACCATTGGTAGCCTAGTGCTCGGGCAAGATGATCAATGCTAATCTGAGTGCTCATGATGAGGCTTGTTACCCAATTCTACCACTAGGAGCTTGGTGCTTAGGTAAGAGGATCAATACTGATCAAATCACTGTTGGACCAATGGCTTTGCTGTATGGCTCAAAAATTACATGAAATCTGACTTCAAATGCCTGCTGCCAGGATTTAAGAATCAAATGTTTGATCTCACAAATGTTATTGGATTAGGTGGTCAACTGCAGAACTTGAGTGATCATCTACTAGATCAGGGTGAACAACTATTGGTTCTATGATCAACAAGACATCTTGTTAACACCTAACCCTTTCTGCTACTTGAGATATTTAGATGTTGGCTTGGCTACCTTGGAAGTCTTGATTAACTAGCCTTTCTTAGAACCCTAAACCTCTATCAATTCAAACTTAGAGAAACCCTAAGTAGCTGCAGACTCATCCTTTAAACTATCACACCATATGTCAATATCACTAATATCGAACCCACTACCAAGCCAAAAGCTGATAGTAGGTAATTAAGCAACCACCTCACTACTAAGGGTAGAGAAGGAGTTAAGAACCACCTTAATTAGAGCATGTAAGTGTGGTTGGCCTTATGGTAGTTAGGCAACAGGTTTGTCTTTGTTGAAGGTTTAGATTTCTTAGGATCTTTGATCTCACCTAAATCAATGAGGTCCTAAATAACCCACCTGAGAGAGTGGCAGTCATCAGTGTTATGGCCATGATGCTGGTGGTAGTGGTGTTAGGCTGAAGAGGCTTAATGAGTTTGGCTTTGAGGTGACACCTAAAAACCTTGGAAAGTGACATCTTAAGATTTGAGTACCTCCAAGACCAGGTAATGTTTTGGAGTATAGAATTTGGTATTTGCAGGGCATTTATGTAGTAGGATTTATGATATGTGTGGGTGTTTATGGTGGTTTTGGGTTTAAGGAAGGAAGGCTCCTTCTTTTTCAACCCCTCGGTCTTCTCAATCCATTCATCAACAGAGTAGAAATCCTCAAAGGTATGGAATGTCTGATAGTTCAGCTTAGCTTGGTACAATGGTAGCAAACCCATAATAAGTTTATTAATCATGTCTAATTCAGATGGCTTCTGTCTGACTAGCACAGCTTTATCCATCCACTGGCTAAAGTAGTCAATGAAAGACTCCTTAGCCTTCTGCTTAACCATCTCCAGATCCATTAGAGTAACATCAAAATGGGATTTGAACCTGTATTGCTTGCAAAAAGTAGTGTAGAGAGGGTTCCACTTAACCATGGTAGCCTTATTGAGACTGTGATACCAGGCCAGCACTAGTCCTTCCAAAGAAATGAAGAAGAGCTAGACCATCTACTCATCCAATAAGTTTGTAGTGCTCATCATCATCATGTAATTCTTAAGATGATTTTTTAGATCCCCAACTCTGCTATACTTGGGAACATCTGGGAGCTTGAACTTAGCAGGCAGCCCCTTGATAACCTAGATAGAGAACTTATCAAAGTTAAGATCAGACCCCATGCCCTTGGTCTTCATGAAAGACTACAACTATTATATCTTTTACTTTAGTGTAAAGGTCTCAAACTTGCAGATGTCATGCATATGGAACAAAACCTTATCATTTATCTTAGCATTGTATAGATTGACCATTTTCCCCTTATTCTTTACAAGAGCTAGTGGGGTGATGAAATCTCCAGGATTGAGATTGATAACTTAGCCATAGATTGATCAATGAGTTGTTGAAACATAGTAAGTGAAGCATCATCAAGCACTAAGTAGAAAGTGTCTAATGGAGAAGCGATATTCTTAGCAGGCTATGAGTCTAACATGGTCTAAACATAATAGAGAAGGTTAGCATGAATGCATGTGATATGCATGATATGACACATAGGATGTATACATGACCTAAGCTAGGAAACATATAGTGTTATGGCTACAAAAGAAAGCAGTTAGTGAAAATTATACATGAGCATGCATTTATGTATGTTAGATAGAAAACATAAAAAGGTTAGTGAACACTTAGCATACAGTAGCACTCCCTACCACCCTTATACCTCTATAAAGATAGGTCAGTCCAAAATCTCCTAGGTGGGATACTAACTCGGAGTTAAACTGGGAACTCAAGACATGAAACTCTTAGCATGTAAGGCAAGCAAAAGATGATCATTACTTGATCATACAAAGGATTATGATGAAAATCTGATAGCATTTTGACATGAATAAATTACTATGATAAAAGAATGCTAATGGAACAGGCATGAGTGGTTATGTAACCAATACAAAATCATAAGAGGATTCTGACTCTTAGTAGAGCAAAATGGCATGATCATATTGCTATGATAAAAGTATGCCAATAGAAAGGCACATGTGGTTATGTAACTAATATAGAATCATGAGTGGATTTTGATTCTTAGCCGTGTAACACAAAGTGAGAAAAGTGGACAGATTTAGGCAAATCCATTGATATGATAGGACATGGATCCATATAGCATGTGAATAAAGGGTTGTAGTTTTGGAATGTTGCTATGGTTAGCTACATGGGTTTTAGTCCGATAAGAACGCGCTAAGGTCCCCCCACCACATTATCTATAACCTATCCAACTAAATGGAATCATTGATATGGGACTATACCTAGTATTTATCTATCAGGAATCATCAACAATCAATGGTACAAAGCAACGAGTAGTGAAGGCAGATTCACTTTCTCGAGGAGTCAAATGGAGTCTAAGGTAATCACTCACCCACAATCACCAGTTTGACATGGAATAAATGGTGGTGCATAGACATAAATTATATACATGAAATACAATACAATTACCCCAATTAGAATGGGAAAAGTGATATGAAACTCAGAGATTTCAATGCCACTACACTTTCATCGTAGGTCCCCAGTAGAGTTGCCACTCTGGGCAGTGCTTTTTCCATGACCTAGACTAAGGCTTATGATGCATGGATCGAGGGCTCGCTTAAAGTGAAAATGAAATCTTCTTGAGGGGTTACCTCAAGGAATTAAATAAACTCAAAAGAATCATAAGATGGAGTCACCATGAAATGGTTTCGGAATTGGTTCAATCAACCCATTAGCATGAGTGCTAAGTCAAACCTTTCAGAGATGGGTTCAGGTGGGGAAGATCTATTCACTTAGAGTTTCAAGTTTGCTTTTACCATTTTAGTTGAGTTAATGGCCCTAAGTAGGCAAGCATTCATAAGCATGAAATTAGCACACAATGGAATATAACATAATAGTAATCATGGTAGATATAGCATGGTAAATATGATATGGTAATTATAGCATGAAACATGTGTTGACCTTGACTTTTTACTCGTATACTGTAGTTTCGGGTTTTCATCAATTTGGATCGGTATAGGTCCCCGACATCAACTTACTAGTTGTGAACTGGTAGTTTTACTCAACCACTTTAATCTACTGCAAGCACATATGTTATTATAGTACGATATCGATCATGTGATATAGCAGTAAAAGTAACATGGCATATGCATGACATATTAGCATGAATGACATATCATATGCATGGTATGGCAACCTAATATGTAAGCACATATTATGGCAAATAGCATCTTACGTTAAGCATTAACGTTTTAGAGATTGCATAGCGTTTGATGTATGCACGGTATATGCATAGCGTATGCGTGATACATAGGGTGAATGGCATATCATATGCATGATATGTGAAGTGATGGATGTCATGGCATATGCATGGCATGGCATTATAAATGACATACCTTATGCATGGCATATGAATGATGTATGGCATACCATATGCATGATATGTGTGATGATATAATACACAGCATATACATGACGTGTTATATATATGACATATCAAATTCGTGGCATGTGAGATGATGCGTGACATGGCATATGCATGACATGTGTAGTAGAATGTGCTTATGTCATGTGACATGACATGTGAAATGTTAAATTATAACATGGCAAAATGTATGGCATACCATATGCATGGCATGTTAAGTGGATGGCATACTACATGTATAGCATGTGAAGTGAATGACATATCATATGCGTGGCATGTGAAGTGAATGACATACCGTATGCGTGGCATGTGAAATGATGAATGGCATGGCATATGTATGACATGGTATAGTGGTGTGTATGTGAATGTGTATTCAACATAGTATATGCATGGCATACGGTATGATATGTGTAATGGCATA
>CANYBF010319654.1:0-34042 GCA_948192965.1 Dalechampia spathulata
TCACCACCCTTATCACATCCCCTCACCATGTTATGCTATGCAATCATTCAATATGCACTCACATGCCAATAAGCTATCCTATTAGGCAAACATCCATAAAACATAAGGCTCGTCCCTTCCCGGAACTCATAGCCACACGCATGTTCCTTCTCGGAACCAACAACCATAATCACACGCATCAAAAGCATGCACAAGCATAATCATGGGGAATTCAATCCCCAAGCATCAATTCACGGTATCACCAATCCGAAACACAAGGATACAAGCCCCATACAACAAACATAAGGCATAAAACATCACCCATAGCACAAACTAGCACAAACCTGGAAAGAGAAGACTTCTATCTCTCGCCCTCGATCTTGTCGCTAAGCCGTTCTAATCGTAACTTCAAGCTCTCGCCCCTTTCTCAGTGTTTGGAACCTCCCCTCCGATGAGTTTCTAAGGTTTAGGAACGTTTTAAAGAAAAGAACTAATGAAAACCTTATGTTTTAAGCTGTTAAAAAGCCTAACTTAAGTCACGTACGCCCGTACCGCCATCCGTACGCCCGTACCAACTTAAAAAGCCTGACAAGCATAACTCCTGCGAGTTGCTGTACGGCCGTACCGCCTCATGGTACGCCCGTACGCCCAAATTCCTGCGAGCTCTACTGACAAACCTGATTTCTTGCGAGTTGACGTACGCCCGTACCACCTCTTGGTACGCCCGTATGCCAAGCAGGAGCCCTAAACTCCTCAACTCCCCTGTCTCGTACGGCCGTACAGCCTCCCCGTACGCCCGTATGCCTACCCAAAACTCTCCTTCTCACCCTCAAACGCACTCCCCGACCTACCTGAAATACTTCCTAACCAAAGCAAACATGCATGCCATCATGCACACACCAAATACACATCGAATACGTCATCATGACGCACATACAAGCATAAAATACATAGCACATATGCAAGCAACACATGTATATATACACGTATACATCCAATCATGCATACAAAACTACTAAAACTCCTAGGGGGTCAAACGCGGATGTAACAAAACTGAGCCGAGGACAAGGAAATGCATATTTCTAAGGTATGCAACTGAAGCGAAGGGATACAGATTGTGGTGCATAGATAATAGGTCTCCAGGGTTAATTATCAGCATAGATGTTACGTTTGATGAATCTGCCTTACTGGACAATCATAAGAAGAGAGCAATGGCAGACATGGATCAAGGTGTCAGTGATCAAATATAGCTCGAGGTTAGTTCCCCACTAGCTCAGCCAATTAATTTCAAAGTACAAGAAGTGGGAGAGGTGCGAGGTCAACATGGTAATGATGGTGACGCACCTATAAAACAGTAGCCCTATAGCATTGTTGTAGGCAGAGAGAAAAGGCAAATCAGACCACCAGCAAGGTATGCAAATGTGGTAGATGGAAACTTACATGGTTATGTGAATCTTGTTGCCTTTGCTTTGTCAGTTGTAGAGACCATCGATATGCAGGAGCCTATGAGCAATAAAGAAGTTGTTTCTAGCTCAATGCAGATCAGTGGGTTGGTGTTATGGGTGAAGAGATTGAGTCTCTTCATAAGAATCAAACTTGACAGATTGTTCCATTGCTAAAAGGACAGAAGGTAGTAGGCTGCAAGTGAGTCTTCAAGTTGAATGAGGGTAATCCGGGGGTTGAAGCACTAAGATACAAGGCAAGATTGGTAGCAAAGAGGTTCACTCAAAGGGAGGGGATTGACTATAATGAAGTGTTCTCTTTAGTGGTGAAATACAACTCGATTAGAGTCTTGTTAGCTCTTGTGGCTTTTCATGACTTAGAGCTTGAGCAGTTAGATGTTAAAACTGCATTCTTGTATGGTGATTTGGAAGAGCAAATTTACATGAGTCAGCCTGAAGGATTTATTATCCCAGGTATGGAAGATCATGTTTGCTTACTTAAGAAATCTTTGTATGGTATAAAACAGTCTCCTAGGCAGTGGTATAAAAGATGTGATACATTCATGATTGGGAATGCATTTATTCAAAGTACATATGATAGTTGTGTATATTATAGGAAGCTTAAGGATGAGTCTATGATATATCTATTGTTGTATGTTGATGATATGCTTATTGCTGCTAAAAGCATGTCTCAGATTATTTCGTTGAAGAAGTAGTTAGGTGAGGAGTTTGAGATGAAAGATTTGGGAGTTGCAAAGAAGGTTTTGGGAATGAAGATAATTCGGGATAGAAATGCTGGCAAATTGTAGTTGTCTCAACGATCCTATATTGAGAAGATCCTCAAGAGGTTTAACCTGACAGGTGCTAAACCTATATCTGTTCCTTTTGCTTCTCATTTCAAGTTATCTGCAAACATGTCATCAAAGATAGATAAGGAGATGGAACAAATGTCAAAGGTTCCATATTCGAGTGCAGTTGGTAGTATTATGTATGCTATGGTATGCACTCGCCTTGACATTTTACATGCTATTAGTATTATGAGTAGATACATGGCATGTCCTAATAAGGAACATTAGGAAGCTGTAAAATGGGTTTTGAGGTATTTAAAGAGTACTGCAGATATATGCCTAACATTTGATAAAGCTAAGCTGAATAATTCAGTTGTGGGCTATGTTAATTCTAATTATGCAGGGGTTTTAGATAAGAGGAGATCATTGATTGGTTATGTTTTCACTCTATCTAGTAGTGTCATTAGCTGGAAGGCGACTTGGCAAGTTGTTGTTGCTTTGTCTACCATAGAAGCTGAGTATATGGCAGTTACAAAAGCAGTGAAGGAAGCTATTTGGCTTCATGGTTTGGTTAGTGAACTTGGTTTGGTTCAAAAGCAAATTACAGTCTTCTATGATAGTTAAACTATCATTCACCTTACAAAGAATCAGATGTTCCATGAACACAACACATATTACCGTGAGAAATCATTTTGTTTGGGATATTGTATCGGAAGGTACAGTTGATGTGAAGAAGATATCTACACATGAGAATCCAACTGATATGATGACGAAGGCAGTTCTAGCTCAAAAGTTCAAGTATTGCCTGGACTTGATTGGTGTGTGTAGTACTTAGTAGTGCTTTCTTTCATAGATGGCAAATTGAAGGAACGGTGTTATTATTTCTTTATTGAATGAGAGAATTCAAGACGAGGAAAAAATTTGTTGTATTTGTGTCTTGAATGTTTTTTGATGGTTTCAAATTTGTACCTAATTCAAGGATAGACACTTTTTGACCAAACCTCGTAAATTTTTTTGTCATCTCTATCTTTCGGATTATGTTTGTGCTTTATGCATATTTGATTTCTAACATTATTATTATTATTAATTCCTGTTTACATTTTACCCTATAAAACACCCCCTTTCTCTCCTAGCAACCCACCAAAAGCCAGCTCGAAGAAACATGGGAGAAGTGGAAGGAGAGGGAGAAGAGATTGCCCTAGAGGAGCAAGTCATGGACATTAGTCTTAAGGACCTTTCAAGGAAACTTGAGGAATTTGCCCAGGCCAGGGACTGGGACAAGTACCACAGTCCAAGGAATCTTCTTCTTGCCATGGTAAAACTTCTTACTCTTTCCATTTATGTATGTTCATTCTAACGCATGGTTCAGGATACTGTTTGATGTATTTGTCTGAATTCTGCTTCTTATAATCCAATTTCCCTACGGGATATATATGATCTTGTGGGAAGTGACTGCTTCTGTATTCCCTCTAATCAATTAGGTGACAACCACTTCAGCATTCCATAGGTTTAGTTCAGTCTCATTTGATTTTGCTCATCACTACAACCATTGAACAAACTCACTTGACAAGCATTATGCGCCATCAATGTAGAGTCCTAGACTAGAGTCGGGATTATCTGGGAAGGTTGATTTCGTATTCAAATTGATTTCGTAAATGTAATGGTATGATGGGTGGACAGGTTGGAGAAGTAGGGGAGCTATCAGAAATATTCCAGTGGAGAGGAGAGGTGGACAAAGGGTTGCCAAATTGGAAAGAATCAGAAAAGGAGCATGTGGGAGAAGAACTGTCTGATGTGCTGCTTTACCTCATTAGATTGGCTGACATTTGTGGCATAGATCTTGGTGTTGCAGCCACCAAGAAAATTGTCAAGAATGCTATCAAATACCCTCCTCATAAGATCTATTAAAAAAAGTATAGATTTTGTGCAATCCCAGTTTGCTTTCTTCTCTTTTTAGAATTTTCTTTCCAGGCTGAAGGATTTTGTTTTTATATTTAGCATCAGTGCAGTTTGTGATCAAGATTTGATCTTCCCGAATAAGATGATACATTAATTTGCTACATGCTACCGGACGTAAATGGCTTATATCTTTGAATTAAAGTGTAAAAATACTAGTTTATTTTGCCAAATTTTCTGATCATGACTGTAGGATCATACTGTTAAAACCTGTCAAGTGACGAACAAGATCACATTATACAGATAAAATCATTTATCGTTGAAATATAAGGGAAGGTCCAAGCTTGAACTTTTATGAATTCAAAGAAGATAATCACCTTTCCGTTGTGAAATCTATTGTCTATTCAATCATTATGCCTTTGAATGACTCAAAAGAATGTGGGTTGACCTCTAAAAGCAGCAGCTAATAATTTGACGGTTGCCAGGGGAGAGAGAGAGATGGGCAGTGGCTAACTTGGGAATGGAAGGTTGGGAAGCCAAGAAATTAGAAGCAGGACCGTTGCTTGATAACAGCTTTTACCCGCGTCTCCATACAATTTCTCTGATCCCAAATTTAGCGAATATAACCATGGATCGGAGACTTTCTGGTGTTGGCTCCCCTGAATTTCTACCCCTCAAAAATAGCCCATCTGCTAACTTTTTTTCTTTCTTTGTTTCTCTGCTTTTGATTTGATTTCCTTTGCACAACCAATGGAAACCGCGTATTACCACTCTGCCAACCCTCAAAAAGTTCCTGTCTTTTCAGTTGAAACATTTGGAAATTACTAGTTTCCTTCGTGTCTTTTCTATCTTGTTCTGATACCCCATTGACCAGGAAAAAAGAAAAGCAAGAACATAGCAACAAGTTCTGTTTTTATTTATAACTACTTAAATTTGATTCAGTATCTCGTATACATAATGATGGAACCTCATTGATCTTATAGTTGCAATAAATTTCTTCACATTTTATTTTATTTTTTCTCGTATTCGATCACCTCCTTTTCTGCATTTGAACTGTAGCAATTTGGTTCTGGATTTGGCTGCACAAGAAAAAAATGAAGGGTCTGTTAAAAGGTCTTCGATATATTTCACATATATTTGGTATGTACATGTTTTATGTTCCTTTCTGGGTCAGTTTTTAATTTGTTTCTGCTATGGAAAACTCCGACCCATATAAATACGTTGTAGAATAAAGTTGAAATGATTTGATTGAATTGTGCAGATGAGCATGAGAAAGAACCTGAAATGGAAATCGGGAATCCTACGGATGTAAAGCATGTTGCACACATTGGATGGGATGGTCCTTCTGCCTCTAAGCCAAGCTGGGTATAATCTTCCTCTTCGTTTCCATTCGCTACGTTTCAGATGATCATCTGTTACATATACTATATCTATCATGTGGAAACTGCAATGACAATTGATTGGCCTGTATTGGTTTTCCTTTCTTTTTTCTGATATGTGCAGATGAATGAGATTGAAGCTGCTCCGGAGCTTTCAAATGGGACGTCAAATTCTATTGAAGAAGTTCAGAGCCGTTCAGTGCTACCCCCCTCGTCAGGTTTGATTGTTAATTTGTTTCTGAATCATATTTTATGTCTTCAGGATAGGATAAAATGTGTTGCTCTACATTGCTGATATTGCTGGCCTCTTTTAGATTGTGGGCCGGGTGAGAAGCAGAAGCGTCGATCAAGGCGTCAGACAAATGCTCTTGTCTCGCCTATTAACTCTCCAAATAGAACAGGCACTGAAGGACGAAAGCAATCTAGGCGCCAACGCTCTTCAACCGTATCAATGGATTCCCCGAGCAGAGAGTCAACTGGTGCTCAATCCAGCAGGCAGCTTGAGGCATCAAACCTTGGGGTTGGTTCAGAATCACCTGGACGTGACCAGCTAACTGGCACTCGACATTCTCGTCGAAAGAAGACAAAGGAACCGTCCAAATTGAAAGATAAAAGCTGTTCACCAGACATGCGCCCTTCCCTTGGTTGTGAACCTGAGGGTTCTGAATGCGGGAAAATGCAGAGAACAAACAGTTATGCCAATCATCTAACTTCAGTCTTGGAGGTATACGACAAGGGGTTGTGAGATGAATTCATGTAGTTGTACATAAGAAACTGTACACATATCGAAGCTACGAAGATGGTCGTTGTCATGGTTCTTTCATTCTTTGATTACTGTCATAATTCTCTGTTAAAATTGGTAGCTGTAGCTTTCTCAGCCAAGGAACTTGGTCATTATTCTTTATTTGTTGACATGTCTGTAAACTAAATACACAACAGGATAGACTTGGAAGGCAGGGTAGAGAACTCAGGTTTGCCAAAATCAGATGTTGGAAATTAGAGAGTGCTGGTGGTAGCACACGTTGACAGGTTTCATAGGCAGACTTGGTATTGCGAGCTCGACAGAGGGAACGGGTCAGCTTTGCTCCTACATGCCATGCTTCATTTTAATTGGGGTAGAATTTCTTTAAAAAACATATGCAGTAATTGGGTCTGCAAATCAAAATATGAGATAATTTGATTTGAAGCAATTTGCATTTGTTTTGTTTATCTAATCTGTATGTAACTAGATAATGAAGAACAGCAGCAACATTAAAAAGCTGTTTCATATACAATAACATTAAATATTCAAAAGCGTATCTGCAGAGTGGAATTGCCCTGAATATTACATAAAATAGAACAGTTGCATTACGACTCATTCATATACCAACATAGTCACAATTTCAGCACAAGCCAAAAAGCAAAAAAGAAAAAAAAGAGTACATTAGAGTATATACTCAGTGTAGCATATTCAACACCATAACAACAACTAATATTTTCTACGGGTGATGAAGGGAGTAGAACTTAGGTGTTGAGCTAATTTGGGTGATAAACCCTCAAATTCCAGAGGCAAGCGAGAATTCGGAGTGAGTTGTAGCTTGTTTTCCAGGGGAGTCAGTGGCATTAGATTGCTTTCCAGCGGTGTTGGTGGAGCAGGGCTTGGAGGGAGATGGTTGGCGGGTCGCAAGCAAGCCAGGTAACCATGAGTCTGGTTGTTGCAAATAGGGAGCTTGATGGCCTGCACAGTTGATTCCTTCTCCTTTGGAACGGGTGCTCCAGTTGGATCCTGCAAATTACACAAAAAGCACGCAATCCATAAGAAAAGACGGCGCTAAGGAAACTAAAATTAGTTGACTAAGAACAACGAGCATTGGCAGAAAGATGACTTACTCCAAGCATAACAAAACTGAATGCCTGATTATCTGCAGCAAGAAAGATTTCAATCAGCTTCCGCAGATCAGCAAGTGTTGCATCCTCTACAACCTTAATCGTCGTAACAAATTTCCCACTGTTTCCTTTTGATGCCTCCCATTTCACATGCACGTCTACCTGTGCATCATTGCTTTCTTTCAGATGGTTGTGGTTCTCCTTTGAAGCAAGTGCCATCATATCAGATAGGTTTTTCTGGAGCGGCAAGTTTTCTTTCCCTGAACCAATGACAGAATCATGCACGGGTGTCATTACTAGAGGAGAAGATTGAGGAGCAGTGCCTTCCAACATCTTCTTTGCAGGTACCGGGGTTTTATTATGTTGAGAAAGCTCTCTGTAGTTTCCACAAAGTGTAAATATGTTTTGGATTCTCTCTCTTCTAGAAGAGGCTGCATCAGCACTATCAAAATCCTTCAAATCTCTTGTATCTTGGTCAGGGGCTTCATATCTCTGAGGAGAAGAACCTGAATCAGCATCTATCCCAAAGCCAAAACCACCATCAATCCTCTTTACTTCTACTATTTCTTTCTCCACTACCTCATCTTCCGATTTCTCTTCATGTTCATCCTCCACTTCTTCCTCGAATACAGTGCTCAGACATGTTTTACCACCATACACTGTCATAACAGCATTATGATCAACCGCCTGGTTCAAATTATTCACATAAGGATAGCAAGCCAAAGATTGATTGCTATATGGCATCAATGATTCTTGATCACCCATGTCCAAATCCATTGATTTCACCATTCCTGAATCCTCACTGGAATAAACTCCCAACAGCTTTCTGGCAAAACTACTTCCATCTATTGAACTGTTCACGTTTTGTTCATCTCTTGAACGTTGTAGCTCAAACTCGATTTCTTCCAAACGTTTCCTCAGCATTTCAACTTCCTGCTGCTGTTGCAGTATCCTCTCTTCCATTCTCCTCCTCTCCAATTCGACAAACTCTTCGGCCATTTTCTGACACTCCTCCAACTTCTTTTCCAACTGAACTTTCAACATCTTTGTGCGTTCATTCACTTTTAAGTTGATCTCTTCCTCGTTTGCTGCTGACCCCTTTCCTTCAATAAGTGTTCTCAGTTCAGCAACCTCTTGTTCCTTCTTTTTGAGCTGTTTGTGAGCTTCGTTTCTTTCTTTCTCTCTGAGCTTGTTCTCCATTTGAAGCTTATATATAAACTGGTCCATGGCTGCTATCCTGGATCCCAAGATTACAGATGAAGAATCATCAGTGCCGATTTTATCTTTAGCCGGTGTATGAGGACCACGAATGATACACTTCGCTTTGGCTCCATATTCAAGGGTGCAAATGGTCTTATGTATCTCTTTTGGGTCTGGACTTGCGCACAATATCATCAAAATTTTGGATTTATCATCCTCAAAAGAATCCTGCACGAACAATCTTCCTGTCAGGTTCCGGAGCAATTAAACAATTAAGTTAAAGGCTAAATTAACAAGAAATCACCTGAAGAAGCATAGTCAACTTGCTGTCTCTGAAGGGGACATGGGAATCTCCATTAGCAATAGATTCAACCACTCTCTTCAATGCTATATTTCCTTGGTTGATTTTTGCAGTCTGTTTTCACAATTTTATGAGCACAAAATCTTTCGTTCTTCTTTACCATGGAATAAGAAAATTAGGAAGGGGGACTTGCCTGCATCTTTGCTTCAAAAGTGGTTTGACCAGCTTGTTCTATGTTTTCTGAGCCAGCCATATCGACCAGCATTAGCCTTCCCCCAACAGTTGGCACATCCAGGATAATCTACGCAGACAGGTAAAGAAAGGAGCATAGATTAATTTGTGACAAGAGAAATCAATTTAATAGGATTCTGAAACGAGTTCATTCCAAAAGAATCGTACCATACAGTGGCTCCTGGAACTCCGATCATTACAGAGGGTACTCTTAACTATCCTTCGCTTCTCCACCTTCTGAATCTCCTTGGAAATTTTTCCAGCTTCAGTCCCTGATATGAAAGTAGCATTTTTTGCCTTCTTTCCCATCACTTCCAGTCTTACCTGCAAAATGCGGACTACATATTAGAATTTTCTTAAAAAAACATGATATCAGCTCAGAATCTCTTGTAATAAAATGCTTTCTATATCTTCATATAAACGAAACCAGGAATTACCTAACTTCAGAAATAGAATTCAAACAATAAAACAAAACTTTCATTATGAAGCTGAAATTGCAGAATCAAATTAAAAATCTTTAAAACAGAAACCTTACCTTGGATGCACTGCCACCTTTCGGCCACCCAATCCCAAATCCACCTCCACCATTACTTGACAAAAGATCATAAATTTCTTCATTATATATTTCCAGCACAGTAACTTGAACAAAGGTTGTGGAAATCCCCGATTGCTCTCCCCCCTCATCACTCCTTTCGCTTCCATCTTCTCCATCTCCCAATATATCCTTCAACGACCTGTACACTATTCCGGGTTGCTTTGGACAGCCAAACATTGTGTGACTCTTGCCCGAACCCGTGGGTCCATACATCATTATAGTACACTTATTCCCTAATTTTACACCATTAATTCTAGACTCGACAAACTTCTTATAAAATGCATCAAGATCTTCTTCCTCAGAAAAAGAAACCCCATCGAAAGAAAAATCTCGGTACCCAATATCAGCACGAACTCGAAGAGTCTGATTGTCAGGATTTAGCTGCAAGATTGATGAGGTGGGCTTATCTTTTTTGTCAGGGTAATCACGTATCCTGCCTACAACTTCAATTGGGTGGTCTCCTTGTGATGATGTAGGTTCTTTAACTATTGTCGAGTTAGGATTCGGAGATGGGTGCGGATTCGGGTTTCTTGTTGTGTTAAAATTTAAACGATGTTTAGATTGTGGAGTCTTGGTTAAGTGGGTTTGGAATAATTTTGAAGTAGAAGACGGTGTGGGTGCCATATTTTTTTCCAGAATTCAAGATACGATTTTAGAGCGGCGGTTTTCAAAGCAAACAAGAGTGGAGAGAAAGATCAAAAGCACAATGTTTGAGGAAGAGAAAGAATTGATGAGAGTTGCAGATGGAGAAAGAGAGAAAGACGGAGCTGAATTAACAGAAACAGAAAGGAAATAGAAAGAATTTTGAAAATAAGGAGTTTGAAGTTTTAAAATTGAATATAGCCGTTGAAATCTAACGTCTCTTTCTTTTTAATATGAATTGACATAATCTTTTCGTGGGCCGACTAGTCGGATCTTGAAATAAACAGGGCCAAGTTCTCATGGACGGATATCTCGGGTCGTGCAAGTCATATGGCCACCGCACCACTCTGCATATTTTTAAATTTCATTTTCAGAATTTATCATATAGTAATCAATTTTTAAACTATAATTTAATTTAGGTTTTGTAAACAAATTAATCTTCTTTTAACATGCTCTTCTGCTTTATATGTTTAATTTTTATTTTATAAGGACTTATTCATGTAATTTAAAATTATTAATTTTCTCATTGATTGCCAAATAATTATGCTTTTTATATACAGTACAGACCAACCTTGAGGGGATGGCAAAATAACTGCATTGGAAAGTATAACTACATGGCTTCACCCTGCGTGCTTCCGCTATTGTTTCCTTCTATATATAATAACTAGGTCATTTCCATGTCTGGAATGTGTCATCTACAGGTCATCAGTGAAGTAAAAACACCAACTGTTGCTTCCACACTCGGGGCAGAAGGAACTATGCAATAACAAAGACCCTTAGCTCTCCTCTATCTCCTCTGGTGATCCGGGTATCGGCATCAACATACGTCACTTCGAATTCGCCACTTCCAGAATTGGATGGAGGCCTTAATGCATCTGGGATTCGAGGAATTTCAAATGGAGGAAGTTGTGCTAGGTTGCCGGTTGTCTTGACAGTCGTTTTCTCAAACGTTATTTTGACCTTGGCAGATCCTATTTTCAACTCGAACGAGAACATTCAGATACATTATGCTTCAGGTCACAGAACACCAACATCATATCGACGATAACAGAATTCAAAACTGAGTGAGTAATGCATGAACTGAAGAGGAGAAACGTGCAAGATGAAGATACCTATGAGTTCAAATTTGTGAGCTAATGTGGCAGTCACTCCAAGAGGTGGCAATGGCCATGGAGCACCTAATTCAAGCTCAACTATATTGTCAAAATCCTTGCTTACGACATCAATCCGTTGGGAGACCTAACCATGAAATTCAGAAAAGGAAGAATCACAAGGCAAGAAGGAGATACGTTCAATGATTCACTGGATACGATATCCTGTATGTGATGTCAGCCGGAAAATTATAATGTCACACCTTCCTTCCCTTTCTCATTCCTTATCTAGGGCAAAAAATATACACCAGGGCTTCATATTCAAGGCATTTGACTAAGCATTGACAGGATGCTATAACCATTTGGCAAAAAATAACAGCTTTGCACTGAACAAACTCAATTGTAAAGATATATTTCCAAACCAATGATGTAAGTAACAAATAAAGAAATGCTCATAGCAGACCTGGCCTAGAGTTATAGGAAGAAGCCTTCCGGTGGGAGGTCCAGGCCGACTTCCACCGAGAGTGCGAGACGAGAATGCACTGCTGTATATCAGCTTCCATCTTCCTTGCAACTTATCAATATCATTTGAAAGATCTACTAACCCTCCTGCAGCTTCCAGCTCCTTGGCAGCATCGTCTGCCTTCTGTAGATCATCTTCACTAGCAGCAAGACCTCTGTTCAGACCGGAAACTATGCTCTGCAAATTGATTACCACATAACTACACCAATTGCTACAGCTAGATTACAAACTATCTGTATTTCATGCATTGTTGATTCGAGTCAAAAGAATCAACCATAGGAAACAAATTCCTAATATTTTAGAGAGATTAATCAACAATTCCGAGTCTAGAGAGAAACCAAGCAACACAAATTACCCGTACTGAACAGAAATCATAAAATCTCTAATTTAAAAATGAAAAACCCGACCAATTCAATCCAATCCAATCCAAAACATGTTAACAGTACGAAATTCTTTTTTTTTTTTTAAAAAAGGGAAATATATGCAAACAGCTTGATAAAATTAAGGGCAATTCTGAAAATTATAAAGCTAAGGGGCTAACCAGCAATTTGAGCTTCAAAGAAGGAGGAGGAGGAGGAGATGGAGGCGGGTCCAAAACAGAAACTTCGTCAAGAGCAGAGCGGACAACAACGAGAGGACCACTTGGTCGCTTAGCTTGATTGATAAGAAGACGGCCTCTTCTGGGCGACACGGAGAGAGTTGATTTGCAGAAGGCTTTAACGGTAAGAGAAGAGGAAACAAATGAAGGAGGAGGCGAGTGAGGAAGGAGAGAGGACGTCACGCTATCCATTTGATTTCTGCTGCGTGTTTTTTTTTTTAAAAAAAAAAAAAAAGAAATTGCTGCCCTTGACATGCTTTGGATTGCTATTTATTCTTATTTATTTTCTCTTAATTTCACTTGACAATATCAATAAATTAAATATTAAATAGTTTATTTATTTCATTACGTAGTAAATATGACTATAAAATAATTTAATAAATAAAATATACATTTTCTTTATATATTTGTAAAAATACTAATTATATCAGTTAATTTATGGCATTTAGAATAAGAGATTTTTAATTTTATTTACATTTGCATTTATTTTTGAATTTTTTTAATATATTATTTCTAAAAATATTTTAAAAAATCTGTAGACTTAGGATGAAAGTGGTAAGAGAATCCCAATTGGTCAGGAAATAAGGAGAAACATGGAAAGAAATAATAACATAGTTATGATTTAGTCAGAAATTGGAAAATTACAGGCAACATTTTCTTAGGATGTGGACTCTACAACGAACTAATTGACTAACTAACTCTTTCATCGAGTTTTGCATGACCTGATACATCTGCCGTCTCGTTAACTTTTCAGTTTTATTTTGGAGGTTTTAATATTAAAAAAATAAAATAAAATAATATCATTATTAAGCACAAATAATATGAAACTACCTTCCATAATAATAATCATCAGTCTTGACCCACACCATTATTATTACATTTCCGCGTATTTATTAAATTATTTATAAAAAATTACATTTTTGTAATATTCTCCTCCGTAGATATATTAATGTAAAATTCCCTCTTCAATTTTCACGAACTGGGGAAAATGATTGGCATTTGTCTCTGTCGTCCTACCTATACTCAATCGGAGTAATAACGAATAACAGTGATCTTTTTGTTAGATTAATCGACGTCATGTTTCCGTTGTAGTCTAGTCGGTTAGGATATTCGGCTCTCACCCGAAAGACCCGGGTTCGATTCCCGGCAACGGAATCTCATCTTTTTAGGCAGCAGAGGAGGACGAATCGGACAAAGAAGTGGACAAAATATTAGATTAATTGTTAATATTAATATATTTTTAACATTAAACTAATAAGGTAAAATATACCTTAAATTAGCCGCAATTAGTTAAATATATTAATTAATGTTGATTTCCATCCAAAATTTATTTTTAAAGATGTATAGATTTGATTTGATTCAAGTAAATTATAGTTTTATATATTTTAAAACTACGAAAATCAGGTGAAGCATGCAAAACTAATGGAAAAGGCACAAATTGTTACGATAACCAAAACCCTAAAATACGAGAAACCCATAACAAGAAAACTAATGGAGCCAATTGAGATTGATCGTGTTTGAAACATATTATTATTAAAGACGATCATAAAAAGAAAAGTGAAAAAAGAAATAATTGGTGTGTCGGTCATTAAAAAATATGCGTAAGGTATGTTTATGGAATGGAGGGGAGTAGACTGCACGGGCATAGCTCAGTTGATACTCAGTGATAGATTTAGTATCAAGGTCTAAGGTTCAAATCTTAACAATCACAATGTAAGAGTTACACTCTTTGGGTGGGGTTCTAGTGGGGAGTAGTTGAGATGAGATGAATGTGGTGCCGACAAATCCCATCCCCTCTTTGGGCCAAACACAGCTTCATCTCACCTCCCACATTATTATGCCAGACTGAACCCTTCCTTAAATTTATTCCTACTTTTATGATTTTTAATATATCTATATTTTTTATTTATAAAAACTAGGGTAGCGCACGGACAATAATGTTGGGATGGCATTAAATTTTTTTATTCATATTTATATATATATATTTATTTATATTAATTTTATTTAAAATTTGATTAATTCATGATATATAAAAAAAATTAAAAATTTCAATTTATATTCTTTTAATTATAAATAAATTAAACTTAAATAATATAAAATTTAGATTAATTTATGTCCTGAATATTAACAAACTTTTATATTAATTAAAAAGTAAGAGGATATAAACTATTTTATTCTGATTAATCAAAATTTATATAAAAAAATTTAATTTATATTATTCAAATAATTTAAAATGAAATATTTTTATAATATATAAATATTCACGTAAATTTAGAATTTAACTTTGTTCATTTTCGATTTATATTTTATTATTACGCTATTTTTGATGTATTTTAATTAAGAGATATTTACTAAATTTATAAATAAAAACAAAAAAAAATAAAAGAATTAGTTATAAGTAGAGGTCAAAGTAGGTCAGTTTGTGTAGGTGGCAAAGGGATATTTCACAAAAAGCATTTTCTGTGGCAATTCCAGCTTTATAAATCCATCACACGCACACAGACAATATCTCATATGGAATAATACCACGAATATCGACAAGTCAAGCAGACGAGTTATGGCAAAAGATGATTGCCATCCCTTGCTCCGAGGAGAAAGTGTTGCAGGGGACACCAGAAAGTACAGACATGCCTTCTCTTCTGCTGAAATGGATTCTCTTACAAGCTTATGTCAGACTATTCTGCCACCGCTGTCTCCTGTTCATCAGGAACCTGGAAATCCTGCGCTTCAGGAATTCTTTCAAGCCTCAGGATCTCACTATCCCTTTCCTGATCTGGTATGTATATAAGTTTTGTCAGTTTTCAGCTTCTGTATATGCGTATAGAGAAAGACGCAATTGATTGAAGAATTTTTTTGGTTTGACAGACTGCAGAGCTTATAGCGAAAAGAGGATTAATAGAAGCAGTGTTGATTGTTAGATTGGTGCTGTTGTTATTATCAACAAGATTAGGGACATTATTGCTTTGTGGGTCCCTTTGTTTTGGAAAGAAATGGCCATTTATAAAGAGTTTTTCAAGTGTTTCTTTGGATAACAGAGAAAAGGTTTTGCAGAAATGGCTGAAACACAGGTTTCTGACGCCTATCAGACTAGCTTTCGTCTATGTTAAGATGGCCTGCGTCTATGTTTTCTTCACCCAGGTATTGCCAGCCCTGCCCATCTCTTTGCTTGGTAAGTTCAATCCATATACAGAAATCATCATTAGATCATGCTTTTAAAAATGCCATGATTATGGAAAGAAACATTTTCAGGATGGTGACGGTTTCGGAGTCAAAATCTCAATGAAAAAGCCTTTAAGAAAAACCAGAGAAAGAATTGATTTAAACATCTGTTTCTCTCAAATTCATATCTGATAAATTAACTTTACGTACATCTTTTAATTTTCAACTTTCATACGTCTGTGAAATTGCTTCAATTCACAGATTCTTCAAGAGTTATTTTTTGCGTGGTGCACAAGAATTCGTTTAAATCATTATTCATTTATTATTGTTAGGTTGTGTGTTGAAATGGTAAACTATGATGAAATGATACCGCTGCCAAAGGGTTCGGTCTCAGTCTCAGTCTCCATCTGATTAAGTAGATATGATTCATCATAAAGCTAGTTTTCTGTTTTTTGGATGAAAGAAAAGGGTGTAATGAAATAGATAAATGGTATAAAAGTAAGCATAAGACATTAGGACCGTGCTTTTATGAAACGTCATCGTTACTGAATGTTGAATTGAAGTGAAGCGGATCTTCATGAAACGTCATTGTCAGATTTTTCAATGACGGCCATTCATAAGCGTTATTGTTATTAATGATTGCATTTTTTCACAGTTTCTTCAATTATGAAGCTATGATTTGGTTTTCAGGTTGATGAAAATGGTAATAATCCAGCATGGGATGCCATTGGGTACAAAGTAAGGAATGAAGAGAATGCATCAACAATTGCGGAGGTTCCGAAAGGGAGACCCCTTGAAAAAGGAATAATAGAAGCTAGGCAAGAAACTCAATCGACCCTTGTCCATTCCCTTGCTAATAAAGGCCTGGAAGTTACATTAGATCCACGGCAGAATCTCTGCAAGATCAACTGCGATGTTGTGATTGTTGGGTCGGGCTGTGGTGGAGGTGTTGCTGCTTCTGTTCTTGCAGCTTCAGGCCACAAAGTCGTTGTCCTCGAGAAAGGAAACTATTTCACTGCTGAGGATTATTCAGGATTAGAAGGCCCTTCTTGCTGTCATCAATACGAAGCAGGCGGAATCTTGGCCACAGCTGATTCCAAAGTTCTGATTCTGGCAGGATCTGTGGTTGGAGGAGGTTCTGCTGTTAATTGGTCAGCTTGTGTCGACACACCTAACCATGTTCTTAAAGAATGGGCTGAGAATCACCAGATTCGGTTTCTTGGGAGTCCTGAATATCTTTCTGCTATGGACACTGTTCGCAAGAGAATCGGAGTTACAGGAAAATGTGTTGAAGAAGGATTTCAAAACCAAGTTCTTCGAAGAGGGTGTCAAAATCTTGGCCTAGAAGTCGATGCTGTAGCTCGAAATTCATCGGAGAAACATTACTGTGGATCTTGTGGTTATGGCTGTCAAATGGGAGATAAAAAGGGTACTGATACTACTTGGCTAGTTGATGCCGTTAAAAATGATGCAGTTATCTTAACAGGATGGAAGGCAGAAAGATTCATATTGGAAGACAATGACAAGAAGAGTGGAAACAGAAAGACTAAGAAATGCTTAGGAGTGTTTGCAAAAATCCTGAAGAATGACAGTACTCAGATGAGATTGCAGATTGAGGCAAAGGTTACAATCTCAGCCTGTGGTGCTCTTTCCACGCCTCCTTTAATGATCTCTAGTGGGTTAAAAAATCCGAACATTGGTAGGAATCTTCATCTCCATCCTGTTGTAATGGCATGGGGATATTTTCCTAGTTCAGATACAGCATACAAGGGGAAATCATACGAAGGAGGAATCATTACATCACTCCATCGAGTGGAATCAAACGACCCTAATGTTAGAGCCGTTATAGAAGCTCCTCAACTAGGACCAGGATCTTTCGCAACATTATGTCCATGGGAGTCTGCCATTGACTTCAGGGAAAGACTTCTCAAGTATTCAAGAACAGCTCACCAGATAACAATAATCCGAGATCGTGGTTCAGGCGAAGTTAAGTCAGAAGGAAGGATAACCTATAAATTTGATGCACTGGATAGAGAAAACCTCAGAGCAGGGCTGAGGGAATCCCTTAGGATTTTAGTAGCAGCAGGAGCTGTCGAAGTCGGTACACATCGAAGTGATGGACAGAGATTGAAATGTAAAGGAATCACCAAAAAAGAACTAGAAGAATTTCTGGACACAATTTCTCCACCAGAAGCAGCCCTTTCTCCAGTAAAGGGTTGGGCCTTCTGTACTTCTGCACATCAGATGGGGAGTTGCAGGATGGGGATTAATGAAAAAGAGGGTGCGGTTGATGAAAATGGGGAGAGTTGGGAAGCGGAAGGGCTATTTGTTTGTGATGCTAGCGTTCTGCCTAGTGCTCTTGGTGTCAATCCTATGATCACAATTCAGTCTATTGCCTACTGTCTCTCAAAGAAAATTGCCGAGTTTTTAAGAAGAGACGGAGCCCTCTCGAGTTAAGTGAAAGCTAGTAATATTACTCGGTCTCGTACACGAGCAGAAGCTGCTATAAAGTAATACATGTTCTGCAACAAACAATATTAAAAATGAAGTGTACTAATCTTGCCCGCATTGATGAAGTTAAAGCAGATTACATTCCGTTTCATTGATCAAAATTGCAAAATCAGACAATGGGGTGACGGAGAGTTGGATCATTGCTTGCTTTATAATGTTGATAGACCACTAAGATCATTGCTTGCCGTATAACATTGACAGACCGCAACTCGAAAGATTCCTAAAATTGTTATGTTCTTTATTTGATTTTTCAAGTTCATTGTCATGGGAAAATTGTCAAAGGCGCCAAGAAAGATTCATATAAACTCATTGAATTGAAGTTAGGAGCTTGTCTAATGTACTCCGCTCTAAATGTTATTTGATGCTCACTTGTTTCAACACACTTGGAGTTGTATCATACAATTCACGGAATGAACAAAATCTGTGAAGAAAAATGACAAAGGCAGTCACCCAATCTTCTTTTTTTCCTTCACAAGATTTTGATCCTGGTGTAAGTTGCTTACCTTTATTAGCATTCATAAATGATCCTTGATCGAATCAGACTTCACTCAGGAAAGAACTTGGCAAGGGATTGCATACCAATATCTAGTAAAACCATCTCAACTGTCAGAATCCGTCTCACGGAATGGCAAGGGAACTGTCTTCAATGCCCTGAACTTGCCAACATTGTTCAGATGTTCATTCTCCAATCTGTTTGGCAGCAATAGCCAACTGTCAGAAGATTGACTACATTTTTCTAAATTTTGATGGTTTTTTTTGTACAATTCAAAGCCATAAACATCCACCTGTAGAAATTCCAGTGTCCTCGACGAATAACTTCTAGTGAAGCCAAGAGAAACTCCAACATTCGTGACTCCTTGATAGTGAAGCGGAATCGCATCACAGCTTCTAACCAAACAACTCTCAGAACTATGTTTATGGCCTGTAAGATCATTTATTCAATCTGTTGAGAAACTTCAAACATTAAGATTCTTTAAAAAGTGGTCAAAATTGGGAGAAAACTCACGATGGAAATGTAGTAGATGCTTTTATTCTTAAGGATCAAGTCATCTCTTAACCATTTATTCTTCGAGTTTCGGTTGAAGAGACCCCAATCCTTGACAAAATCCCAGTACAACTGATAAACAGTAGCAACAAAAGAAGTAATCAAGACTACACCAAGCCACAGGTGACTCTCTTGCCTAGCGTAAGTCAGCCTCGCACCAGCTGCTACCATGGCAGAAACATATTTCCCCATGTTTGCCAAATGGTTGAGGTCACATTCATCAAACCATCTTCTTGCACACTTGCATGGAAAACACAATTGTGTCAAATAATTAGCTTTACATACAGAAATTTTGTTGATAGAGACATTCCATTTTGTCCAAGTTCTGTTGCTACCTGTATTGCTCGCCAATAGTATGGCAAAAATGAAATGGCATAAGCAAGTTCAGTGTAGATTCTTCCATTATTGCATGTTTCGAATCTGTGTGTCCTGAGACTTCCAGCTAGAAAGTAGCATGCTGTAGATTCCAAGTGCCTCAGCAGTGGAATCTGTATGAGAAGTAGAATTGTTATATAACAAGAGGAAAAGAAATTGCAGCTGATATGTATATGAAAATCTGGCAGAATGTTTAATTTGAAAGATGCTTCTCTTGCCAGGTTAAACATGCGAGGGCAAAGTACCTGGCTGGTAAGTTGATCTGCCATGAAAAAGTCCACCATCAAAACCTTCAGGATTGAAGTTTCAGAAATGTTACTTGGCAAACACTTTCCAGGAAAATAATTCTGAAAACTTAAAACAAGATATACAAGAAAGAACCCTAAGCAAATGTACCTTATAAAGTGGAGAGAAGATTATGTTACGAATTATACGAAGGAAGCAGTAACGAGTTGAACGATAGAGGGAATCAAAAGGGCAAATGAGCAAGACCACGAAAATCTAGCAATCCATATGTCATCAACGACAGAGAAATAAAACGGAAATTACAAAAAATCAAACAAGTATCTGAGACCAACATCAGGGACTTACTAAAAGGATAGATCCAGGAATTGCATCAACATGTATCGGTGAGAAGCCATTAGCCCTTAAAAGAAGATGGATTACCATCGCCGAGACGACAGATGTCATGAAAGTAGTACAAATGAGGAATGCATCTCTATACTTGAGGGCTCTAGTTGGTTGAAATTCAAAAATGAAATTGTAGTTGATCCTTGTACTCTTCCACATCAGGAGGTTGCATCCATACATGAACAAGTGTAAGCTTAATAACGCAAACACGCTGCAAACAGGAAAACAGAAAGATTACTCACATCAAGCTTAATTTAATGCATCATTTGCATGCATGTATACATTATCAAGCTGCGTATGACTGTTACTGTCAGATACTGTATATGATCTTAGGACAAAACTAAATATCGAAAACTGATTTAATTTATTAAAAGGAATAGTAGTATATTGTCTGAAAGCTGTATAGTTACTTGGTTGACATATGGAATATGTAAAGAATTATGTTTCCAGAAACTTGAAATATAATTTATAATTAATAAGAACCTGAAAACAGGATAGACAGTTTCCAGGTATGATTTTTCAGTATCAGGCCTATAAATACCAGACAAATGTGCCAGAATTGCATATACACTAAAGAGCGACACGAAGCAACCAGTAAACAACCCTGCAGAAAACAATAACAAGAAACTATGAAAATGGGCCTCAATTCAATGGGCAATTATCAAGAAACAAGAACAATTTGAATATGAATCATAAAGTTATAATCTTGTTGAGGATCCAACAGATTATTTCATGGAAGGTCGAGCATGCATACAATGTTGTAAACAAGAAGGCAGTAGAAGCTCGAAGCATTAAAATTGGCAGTTAAACTAATTAATTACCAACAAAGAAAGTGACCATGTGAGAGTCCTTTTGTTGTTGAGGTCTAAGGAACTTCATAGCTTTTCTCCTGTCATTGTTTGCGAAGTGCATTGTGAATATGGACTCCACTTCATCCATTACTCTTACAACCTTACCAACCAAATGTAAATAGTTATACATAAAATATATTTAACTTTTATTTGGCATTAATGCATCATGTAAGTGAAAAGAAAAACGCATTAACAAACCAATATTATATATATATATATATATATGTATGTATATCATACCTTATCAGAGCTGAAAAAGTGCGATCTCTTCGCTGCTTTTAGAAAACTGGCTGATGCTTGCTGATTTGCCACCTACTTGTATTTCAGATAACATATCATATCTTTTTAGTGCAAAATGTCAAGTAAATCAAAGACAACAATGATTTGAAAGACGATATCTACGTTACCTTGTCAAATTTCTTCAGGATTTTTGTGAAAGCCACCATGTTCAATGAGCTGAAATTCCAGGAATAATATGAAGATTAGAATCTGATTCATAAAGGAAAAGCAAAATCCTGAAGAAAAAGGCAAGTATAAAAATAAAACAAAGAATGAGGAAAATGAAGAAGTATTGTTTAAAGGAAGTCAAACCTGTAAGTTTTAAGAAGGCCAAGGCCTCGATAGAGCTCGACAAAAGCACCTCGAATCATCTTCTCAGCACATTGAATTTTCTTCCTGTTAATGGAATCTGCAGGACCTTTTTTGGGACTATTAACCAAATCTTCCCAGAGCATTGATGTGATTGCTGAGATAGTTCTTGTTGGTGTTGTAACAGGAATCTCAATCCTCATAGTCATTTTTGGCTTCCCTTTCTTCGTTTTCGTCCTCGTCGCGGGGTTCATAAAATTTATGCCATTTTTTTCTAGTGCTGCAATTACTTCATCAGTCTCTGATGAGTATTCTTCCGTGTCATCATTCGATTCCATGGCGGTCTCTGCATTTTTCCAAACTTAATTACTTCAACATTTTGTGATTAAGTTGTTATTTAATAAGGTTTGTGATTTAGATTAGTTCCATGATATAAGCATTAATATATCTTATTAATTATTAAATTTAAAGAGGGCTGGATAAAATATAAGCAATAAATGGACAAACAAGATAGGCTCACTCACCAGAGTAACTAGAATTTCTGGGAGAAGATGACCAAGAAGGAGACGTAATTCCGGTGTCCAGCTTACGGTCACGGCCGTCGAGAATTCGCTTGAGGTCCAACAGAATCTCAAGTTGCTTGTTGAGAAGCTCTCCTCTCTCGACTAACTCACTTTCTTTGGCCTTGTAAAACTGGTTTACTTTGTTTAGCTCTTCATCTAATTTCTCGAAAAACACTCTCACCTATTACACCAATATATATATAACATATCCAAATAATACACAAATAAAAATAAAAATGTAATAATATATACTGATTTTATTAAATATTAAAAATATAGAATTATATATAACTGTTATTAATTATTAATATATAAATAATAATTTATATTTAATAAAATTAATATATATTATTATATTATTAGTCATGCAATAACATTAGATTAGTGTAAATAATGAATGAATACCTCGTCTTCCTCAGTAAACAACTGAACAAGCTCGGTTTGATAAACTTCCTGATCTCCATTTTCCATAGTTTTTCGTCTGACCTGTTACCAGAAAAACTGAAATCAACTTTTACCTGGACTATACAGAAAATTAAATAAGCCGTCTTTTCAGTGTCGTTTTCATTAATCCTTTCGGGCATGGAACTGTTTCCTTTTTCCTGCGTGTTTATTCACGATAGTTTCGTGATATTCTGCATCCATACATAACCCTTTTCCTTGAATTCATGACAGATTCAAAACACAAACACAACAAAATTGAATCATCATTTCATGTCATACGCTTACATGAAATATCGTTAAGCGAGGTGGTTAATCACCGAAACTTGAGGAAAATAAAGACTAAACTACAGAAACTATATATATCGGCCACCTGTTACATTGAAACGCTACTTTGCTTTCACGTTATTTGCAAGAACATGCATCAGATATGGAAACATAAGGAATTAAAACTTGAAAATTCTGGTAACAGATGGAGTATATCTGAATTTTGATAAATAAAAAAAAAACAATGGTTGAAAAGATGATTTGGAAATAAAGTTAAAAAGCAAAGGAAAGGAAAATACCTGAATGATGTCAGTGCCATTGTTGTTGGAACTGGAGAGTTTGAAAAGGAGGAAGCAAACGGGATCAAGAATGGAGCAGCCAAATTGGTAATGAAGATGAGGAGGCGGGGGATGTTTTGGTATTCTTTGAAGTTTGATTTTCTTAATCTGTTTCTTGAGCTGCCAGTAGTTCACAAAAGCTTCTTTCCATTCTGGAATTAGTTGAGCTTGTAGTTCCTTTGAGAACTTCACCATTATTACAACTACTACTTGTTTCTAGTTTTTCTTCTTCTCCCTCTCAAAGAATACAACATTTACCCAACGAAGCGCTGAGGAAGAAAGAGAGAAGAGATTGTTGAAGTTGGAGGCGTTGGAAAGTCTTATATAAGAAAAGGGAGACATGGATAAGTAATTTGCTGGTTTTTTTATTCACATCTCTCATCTGACTCTTGCTTCCATCTTTTTCTTTTGTCAGCGTCGTCCATTTTTTATTTAATTGAACAATATATAAATATATATATATATATATATATAATATTTTTAATTCATTTACTTTGGCATCGTTGCTGTTTTAGTTTTATTTGATGAATGCTTATATAAAAATAGATTTAATTTTTGAGTATATAATATAGACATAGTTCATGTGCTAAATTGCTATTGACTCCACTGAATTAAGGTGAAATAGAACTTTTTGCCAGATGGGAAGGCAATGCAATGCAATACGACATCCAATTAAACTGTGATGATGGTAGTGGGAAGAGGATTGAGAAAGCATGATCAGTAGAGGAATGAAGGCACAAAAGAAAAATGGTGCCAAATATCTTCTCTTTTTTCGATAATTACGGTGCCTTCATTAACTATTCTTTGTTTTTTTTTTTAATTTGGCCTTGTGATTAATTATATGAAGACTATAATCCTGTTTAAGGACATCGTATTAGTTAAAGCAGTTTCTCTTAATGGCGCATACAGTCCACTGATCTCTTCAACGTGAAACACAATTTGGGTTGCCAGAGCACTTTGCAAGAACCCAACTATTATACTAAAATATTTATAAAATAAATTATCCCAAAAAAAGTAGTTTTTTTTTTAAAAAAGAAATTGGCCTTTATAGTCAAATAAGATAACAATAAAAATAAAATGATAAGTTATTATAATATAATGCTCAACGAATGACTATGTATGAGACAACATATGAAATGAAATTGTTTTTAATTAATATAATTAACAGAATTAATATACATTCTTTGATATATATTATATTGATTTATAAATATATTATTAAATAAATAGTTAAAATCCCAATAATTATGGGTAAAAATTTGCAAACCACTTTCTGGAAGAAATGAGGGTGTCTTAAGCACTTATACGAAGAAAGTTAATGCACCAAAAAATATACGAAGAATCCAATCAAATGAAAAATAGAGGTGCTGAAATATGAAATGAAAAGAAAATGATCCAAATGCTCAGCCTGAAAGTGGGGAGCATTGAAATGCATATGCATGGTGGAGTGACTGTTATGGCAAGGCCAAGACCACTAGCTCCATGGATAGGATTATAGTGGAAGCTTTTGCTTTTTCCCCCTTTTCTTTCTGGGATTCATTCTTTCTCGTACGCATGGATATGGTGGACGTAATAGAGACTCCTCTTCAGCCGTCCTTTCATTATTAAGAAATATATATATATATATATATATATATATATATGACATCTTTGTTCATTAATCTCATGAATGAAATGTGTATATACACTAAGATTCCATTAAATACATACTTTACATTATATGTAAATCAGTACAACCACTGAAAATAATAAAAACCATGTTCATCAATGTTATTCATATATTAAAGAATATTAAATTAATATTCGTATAAACACGTACTCAAAAGATACATTTAAATTAATTAAATTAATATATATTTTTGAATATCATATCGTCATTTTCCAAAGAATTAAAAGTTTTAAAACAAAGATTAATAATGCACCCAAATAATTGGTACAAATAATATCTAAATATTTAATATTTTTGAGATTTTAATTTTGATTCATTCTTGGATCAATTATTCATATAAAATAGATAAATTATCATATATTAATACGAATAATGGTGAGTTAATTATATGATAAAATCATGTTATGAAAATATGAAAGGTTGCTAGTATATGAAAAAATAAAAAATAAATAAATAAATCTAGAAAAATGAAGTAATTTGAAAGTGGAAAATGGAAATTTGGTCCGAAGACATGAAATAGGCCTCAAATAGCAACCAGTCTTATAAATAATGGGCTTTTACGTACTACAGTGACGGAACTTTCCATTGATGCCCTAATAAAAAGGATAATTACAAAAATATAATTTTATTTTTTATTTCATAATTTTAAAGATTTCATTAAAATAATAAATATTTCTTAAATATTTCTACAATTTATAATAAATGTACGTTAATTTTTTTTAAAATTTTTGTTAATTTTATATATTTTTCAAAAAAAAAAGACATTTTCAATAAATTTTATGCAATTTTTTTCCTAAAAAAGTTGTAAAATAAACGTAATTTTCTCTAATTTTTCCTTAAAAAAAAATAAGGTTTTTTGGAAAATATTTTTTTATGAATATATGTTCCAATAATGTGATTTCCTATAAAGATAAAGTCTACTTTCAAGATTTTTTTTGTTCTAATATTTCTCGGATATTCATGTAAATATTTTCCTTATTATCTTGAAATCAAAGTATAACTATATTGTGGTTCATGCAGTTAGGAATCAATAGAATAATTGATTTCAATTCCATTAACTATTTCGTACGTCTGTTTGATTCGACTCGACTGGTAATCAACTTGATTGGCCATGGATGATTTCATCTTCAAAACACACACACATGCTTAGGCTATTGATTTATTACCATAATAATATTATAGCTCTAAAGAGGCACACAAGAGGCCGATTGTTCCCTCCAATACCAGAGAGGTTAAACCTAAAATTTACATGCACGTTAACTCTTACTTGCTTCCAATTGAGGCCATTAGCCGAGGATTAATGCACTTTCCTTGTTAGAGTATTTCCACCAATTATCCCATTAACTTCGACTTCCTAATAAACAACTATATATTATGCCAAAATCTTCATGCATATGCTTATATATAACCCGGATCAGACCCTAGCTGCTCATTGATTTCTTTTACTTGCTTTAACTTTGCACCAGACTTCATCTTTGCTTGATCCAAACCCAAGTTTTCAATACCATGGTTTCTGGTAAAAGCATCGCTTTGTTCTTCAGGAAACTTGGCCTGATATCTGCCTGTAGATGTAAACCTCGGAAAGGTCATGTGACAATGTACGTAGGCGAGAAGCGCAAGAGGTATGAAGTTCCCGTAGAGTATTTGAACCTTCCTGCATTTAGAAGAGGCGTCACTTTACCACAAGATGGTGAATATGATTGCACCATTGATGGACCTATTGTTCTTCCTCATAGCTCTCGAAAGGAGTTTGATCGAGTTTTATCAGAATGTGCCAAGCAACATCATCTTTAATCTTATTTTGAGTTTAATTAATTAATTTTGGTTTATGATTTTTTAATGATATTTTGTTTCTTTAGAGTTATCAATTATTGCTCAAAGTTATTGAGAAAATTATTAATTATTGTATAAAGTTTTAAAATCATACAAAAAAGGATTCAAAGTATGACTTTTATTATAATTTTTAAAGTTTAAAAGTTAACGATGCATCTTCAGATTTTCAATATTTTAAGATTTTTTTTGAGAAAATTAAATTTTTATTGATAAAATAATTTTATTATAATTATTCGATCAAATCAAACTTGATGTCGATCCTATATCATTGTGGGATGCTTACCTTACCATGTATGTATAAGCATCCATATTGGCTTTCATAAGAAACAACTGTAATTCAATCAAACAGCCATTCTTTTTCAAGTTGATTTTATTTTATATATTTATATGTTTTTGAGAAAAAAAAAGAATGATAGTTAATAATATTATAATATAATGATATAAATTCTTTTTAAGGAGCCTAAATAAATCTAGATTTGAATGTTTATTATTATATAATGAAATCATGATTCAAAAAAAGTATATACCCACTTTGCAATGTATTATAAAATATGAAATAAAAGTAATTTGTAGAACTAGATAAATTAAAAAGTAATTAGAAAAGAATATTTCATCCAAAATTAAATAAAAATAGAAATGAAATAGAACTTTCATGATATAATGTCTGCTTCAAAAAAAAATTAATGAAGAATAAGGGTGAAACATGAAGAACAATATCATGCATCAAAGTCTAAGTCCGGCCTTTGAATTTAAATAAAGAAGAAGATGATTTGATATGGTGTAATGATAGATTAAGTGGGTAATATAATTAAGTTAGGATAGGATTATCATGTAATTAATTGTGGCGGTTTTCTCTTTACAAGTATTAAAATAAACACAATTTGAACGTTCAAATGCTAATTATTATAATGTCCAACTTTAATAGCTTCTCTGACAAGTGGGTATGCCTAACGACTCATTCTGTCTGTGATGTTTTTTTTTGGGACGAATTAAATCATATAATAATAAGCCTCTTTGAATTTCAATCACCTACAACCAACATCAAACTCCGCTACCTGCAACCTCAGAATCCCTGAAAGTGGCTCGCAGCCATTCATTTTAACGGGAACAACTTCAGTGGCTGTGTTGGTCAGAAATAGCTTCAACAGGTGCTCCCAATGGGCACAATTATTCATATAAGATTCATTTTATGATTTTAATAATATATTTCATGTTTTAATATTTATTGAATTATTTTTATTTAAATATTTAGGTCTTCAGATGGAATCGGGATTGATTTTATGATTATAACAAGGAAGATTATTATTATTGATTTTTCATTAGATAGAATCAAGTGATACAAAATTTAGATAAATATAATAAATCTTAATTATTTATTATAATTTAAATAATATAGATTCATTTAAAATGATCTATTACATTAATTTAATTTTAAAATAAAATAATGAATGATTAATAAGAAAAGAGAGGGAAACTTCTGATAGGAGGATGACTTTTGAAAAGTATTGAGAGGCAATTTGTACCTAATGCCCTTCATCATAAATCCCACTAAACTATGAGTAATTGCTTTTTTTTAAAAAAAAAGCAAAGTATATAAGGGTACAGATAAATTAATTCCAGCAGAAAATTATGAGAAAATCCTGAGGAAATTTCTGTTCTTTGTCAATATATTAACTACTCAATTATGCATTATTTATTTTAAACAGCCACTCAATTATATACATATATATAATCTAGCTCTGAAACTAAGTTTTAATCATTAAACTTCCTTTATTATATACTATTCATTATTTAACCATCAACCTAATAATTAAAATAATTTATCGTAAATAGCAATGCTGATAAAGGGCAAGTACTTCTTAATTTCTCTTTTCAACTTCTATTATTTATCACAACACTCATAGGTTTAACTATAAATATTAGTTAAATATAATAATAAGAATTTTTATCGTTTAATATTTATTCAAATATCATTAAAAAATTCAATTAAAAATAAATGATTGAATTATATAATAACTTCTTAATTATTCAAAGATGAATCAAACCAATCGATGATGTAATATAGATGAAAAAAGAATATATTATATTAATTAATTTAATTTATATATAAATATTGATCATGATAAAATGAATGGAATCTAAAAAATATATATGATAATTTAAAAGTAAATCTTGGGCATAGATGATTAAGATTTTGAGAATCTAGAGGGCCAAATATAGTTTATCTAATCTCGTCCGAACACAATTTTATAACATGGAAACTAGTAGTTTGTATTTTGAAGACAAGTTGTCAAAACTTCGACTTAGAACTCCTTTTCTGCGACAAAACAAAAACCATCAACCACTCTAAACTCAACTCCCCCCCTACCATTTATCGTATATAACTAAGATTCTATCTTAAATTTCTCCACAGTCGCAAGCATTTTAACTAAATAAACAAAAATGAGAATACCCTGTAATAATGATAACAGTACAAACATGATGCTTTATTGATAGCCACGATATCTCCTATATATCAGGATGGAACACAAAGGGGATCAGGTTGGTCATGATCCCGTCCGAGAAGACTTATCTTTTTTAATCTTCTTTTTTTTTTTTCTAAATGAATGATAAGGATTTGCCATCCCTTCTGAGTTGATCGTATTGTTTGTTACTATCTCGTACACTATCAAGTCCCTAACAGATGCACACAAGCATGCATGCTCAATACGAGCCAGCTCCACCATCAGTGCCTGCAACTGGATCCATTATTCTAATTCTAATTCACAACCATTCTCCCTGACAAGGTATTCACTCAATCAACATGCATGCATATCCATTAACAAAAGAGCATAAGAAGAAAGTATTGGGTACTTGATCATCATATTAACATATCGGTGGGTTCTAAATCAAGAAGCTAACTACATCAAACACAAACCGATTGAAAAGAGTCGAGTGGGATCCGACCCAAGAGAGAAACAGGAAGTTGGATTCCTTTTACCTCAGCCTTTTTCTACATGCATTTTGTTTTTGTTACGAATACAAGCTCACCGCCCTTTGGAAAACAAGTGTGACGATCAAGTGCAAGACTGCTCGTGCATTCTTACCTGTACCCCCAGCCTGCTTCTCCACTAATACTTCGCCACGTATACAACAACGAGCTCACATCTGGATCCACCTAGCTAGTTGAGTAGGGTTAACGATCCCTGGCAACTGGGCCCCTTCCGTCTTCAATATTGTTGCCACCTCAGCATAGCTCTTGTATTCTTTCTTCGATCTCGTCTCCGTTTCCATCGGCTTACTCCCTCGCTTTGGCTCCGCTGAGCCACTGGCTAACGGGACCGCCTCAGCTCTGGCCGGATCGTACTTTTGTCCGAACAAAGTTCCGTTTGTCAAGTACTCATAGGCCATGTAGCCGGCCAGTATTTTATTAGAACAAACAGACTCTTCCGGTTTTACAGATGCAGCTGGCTTAGTAGCTCCCTGATGAGCCGAATAAGCCGAATTTGTCAGCTTCAATGGATAAAATGCTTCTCTCTCTTTCCGCTTCCTTGAAGCTCCTCCAGGTGTCAAAATCCTATGAGAGTGATAGCTCATCTTTTTTATCATAACATGCCACGTCAATGGCCAGCTCTCCAAAAAAACAAAAAGCCGTGAGAGGTTAAAACGGTAAAAACACGTTCGACTCTTGGACAAAAGCGTAAATTTAACGCATTTGGATAAAAGCGTCAAATCACCTTTCTATTGGAGAAATAAGCGCAAACGTCCGTAACAGGTCACAAAGCAAGAAGTTTTGGTTAAAGCAAAACCGTAAACCCGTAAAGGAAAAACTGATAATATCTTATACAAACATTTTAGAAAAACCGGAAAAAAAAATATAAAAAAGCACAAAAAAAAAAAAGGCAGCGAGAGTCTGCAATTGAGATTCAAAATAAAGGATTCATCAGATCACCGACGGTATTGACGGAATCTGACAATATGCCGGCTTCTTAAAGGCGGCGAGCAGGATGCCGGCGGTGGGAAGAGGAAAACGGGAAGGGGAAAAGCGTGGAGAATGAGCAAGGATGAAGTATATGGAGAGGAGCAAAGAGAAAACAGGTATAAATGGTTGTTGGTTTTGAAACTTATAGGGTTTAGGTTCCGTAGAGAAACCCTGCTCTTGAGCACAATATCGAAAATGCCATTAGGTAATAGCTGAATGACGAAAGTACCCCTGCAGGCAAAGATTTTTTAAATTTTCTTGGACGACCACGTCCTTTTATGATGGAAAAATTGTATCCTATTTGAAATTATTTAATTTAATTTTTTAATATTAAGTTAAAATTAAAAAAAGTACATCTGAAAATTAAACTATATTCACATCCATTTTGGTATTTATTGACTTAAAAAACGGGCACTTGTAGTGAATCATCTTTTCTAATTAAATTCGAACTTCCCATAGAAATTTATTTAAGCATTTTTCTTTTTTATTCATATAAAGTTATTTACCTTTTTCTTATTATGTGATTTTTCCTTACCTGTCTTCATATATATATATATATTTCATGTATCATAATTGATGAAATTCTAAGATTATAGAAAAATTATAATAATTTGAAATTAAATTAACGATTGGTCAAAAGAAGAGTTCCATGACAATTCTTATTCCTAGTATATGATTTCATTTTATTCAGTCCTTTACCGTTATCTCTTCCCTTTCCATCCCTCTTTCTTTCAATAATTATTTAATATAATATTCACATTTTCATCATCTTAAATCTTTAAATATTATCTTCATTTAATTGATAATTAGATAATTTTAAATCAATTTAAGTAAAAAAAAAGTTGGATAATCAAACATACCAATAAAAAATAAATAGAGTTTTAATTATAAAAATAATAAGTTTTACTTTTTATTTCATAAGAATATTAAATATTTTTAAAATTTTTGTAGAAATAGTGAATTTTAAAAATTAATAAATTAAACTTCAGATAAACCTAAATTAATAAATAAATAATATAGAGTTTTATATTTGTACTATGACCGTAAAGCTTGGTCATTTTCACTGGTTTTAACTCAATTGGAGCTCGAATTTATTTATTAATTATTATTATTTACTGCGTATCATAAACTTGAATCACATTTCAAAGAGTACAAATTATCCATTTATATTATTTTTTAAAAATAAAATATTTGCTAATAAAATTCTTTAACTCATAAATTTATTATAGTGAATAATACTATATTTAACTTGGTCTTTTTATTAAATAAATTTATCATTATTTTAAATAACTGATAAATTATTAAAATGACATGCATTTCCCGTTATGGTTGTAACATTTTGAGATTAACGGCTTTTAATTTTCAACCTTTTATTTTAATATATGAACCAAAATGAATTTCTAAAATTAAAAATAAAAAATAAATACTTGAAGAATTGAAATTAAAGCGAGGAGTTGATGGTAATTTCGGAAAATCGGTGTGTGCTTCAGAGATTGACGAGGCGCGTATCTTCTCGTACTTTATTTTCCAAAACACAATTTTGGGGACATTTAGACACGTGGCTAAATCATAGTCCTCCATCTTTAGCATCTCTCACTCTCATCTTATCTCAGATTCAATCGTTGTTATTCGTTGGGTGCGTTTTTAACTTCACCGTCTGTCATTCATCATCCTTCACAACCAATAATCGAGTGCAAGGTGTGAGTTATATTTTGACACCTTTCATAATTTTCATCATTTGAACTTGTTCGACCCAACGATGGAGACTCGTATATAATCTAATTAAAATTTCTTATCATTTATTACGGTTATTTGTAATTTAAGAAGCTAATATATATTTTAAATCATATATTACCTTTTTATTTATTATAAGATAATAAATTAAATAATAAATATTGATAATTAAATTTAAGAATATAAATAAATTAAATCATTAATAAATTATTTAAAGCTTGATTTAATAAAATTTTATTCAAATTTGTTTAATAAAATTTATTTAATAAATGAGTTTAATTCAAACTATAAAATTCTTTATTTACTTAAATTCATAAATTGATTATACAAGAAACTTATGGATTAATTTATTAATTGATATAGAAAAATTTAATTTTAAATATATAATTTATAAATCTATAATTACATAAAATATTTTTTAATTTAATAATTAATATAAAATTATAATTATAAAATATAATAATTTTTTAAATAAAAAATAAATAAAATTATTTTATAATTATATTTATTAAAGTTATTTAAAACTTAATTATATATTTTTAAACTCATAATATATTTAAAAAATTGGAAAATGATAAATTACATTCAAAAAATAATATAAATTTCTGTGAATTGTCAACTTTACGTGAAAACTTTCATTGGCTAATGGAAATATTCCTTCCGACCCACCATATATATATATAGTTTTGAAATATAAATGACCCAACATATTTAGTAAAAAATATATTAATTTTTTCATGATAAGTGCTATTTTGATTTAAATGAGTAAATTAAGTTATCTAAATCATGTCATTAAAGTTAACTTAAAAGAATTAAATATTAAAAATATTTTTTTAAATAATAAATTAAGTTATAAATATTCCATAGGTCAATGACGGAGCTAAAATATTAAATTCGAGAGGCCACCATTCACATGATAATTTTTTATTTTATAAAACGAAATTTATATTTGTATAATAAATTAAAAATAGGTAAGATGCAAATTAGTTCTTTTTGGGTGCTGAGACTTGGCCTATGATTTAATTTTAATATCAAGAAACTGATTATACTGAAATATTATTTTGTATAATTTAAATATTCAATTTGATAATTTTTTTAATACAATAGATAGTTTAAATTTTTAAAATAATTATACGAAATTCAACAGCTGGGTGAAGCTGGTAGAGAACAACTCCTTGAAGGAAGCTGGGAAGCATGGTTGCTTGCCTCCATTGACAAGAAAATGATGCAATAAAGGCCTCAAACTTCAAACAACTTTCATGGGAATTTCTGTTATCTTCATAAAAAGGATTACAGGCTATAAACACAGAGCAATGAACAGATGAAAATGGTAGAATTTCGCCCAAAACACAGTTGGTTCATATGCTTGGCATTCTCAGTCACTCATTTTGCACTATTCCTAACCAACCTTACAGAACACTCGGCCGCACCAATAAATATGTATAAACGTAATTTACAGCGGTTGTTCATCGCAGCTACTTGGGTCGGATCACGGGCTTCAAATTGTCGACCCATATTATCCATACCCTCCACCTTCTGTTTTATG
>CANYBF010319984.1:0-20398 GCA_948192965.1 Dalechampia spathulata
CTCTACCAAGCATCAATACATGTACACATACACATAGACACGTATATACATACACATACACCTATACATACATGTATACACACATGCATACATACATACACATCCACATACATATACACATACGCATACATCTATACGCACGTACATCCATGTATACACATATTTATACATGTATACGTACGTGTAGGCATACAAACTCCTAGGGTCCTAGACGCGGGCGTAACAATATGCCCTGAGCATCCACTATCGAGATACCATTTATTTTCACTTATCTTGGATCTCAAGCATACATATCAAACTAAATACAATTACTTTTTCTTAGGTACCTAAATGTATTTGGGTCCTTGGAGGTTAGAAGCATAAATATCATCATAACTCCAATGCATCTTCTTAATAAAGCATCTATTAGTTGTATGTCCTTTTTTATTGCAATAATAACAAATGACATTCTTAAACCTTGAATGATTATGAGTATTCTTTCTTTTAAATGCATGAATATAACTCTTATTACATGAACATGAACATTTATGCAACTTATTGGTCCTAGCTTGAACATTTTTATTTTTAAATTCTTTCCCTTTTTGAGTAGGGGTGGAAGCTTTCAAAAATACTATTTCTTTGAAAGAATGAGAAGCATTTTGATTAAAACCAATGCATTCTCTATTACCATTAAGCTTTTGACACTTTAAAATAGAATTAATTTTAACATCTCTTTTTTCAAATTTAGAAAGATTTTCTTTTAAAAAATCTCTTTCTTTTGAAATCTTATCATTTTCTTCTTTCAAAACTTTATTATCCTTTTCCAAACTTTCAAGTTTAGCTTTGTAAGAGACAAGTTCATTTTACAAATCTTTTGAAACACATGCAAACTTGTTTTTAAGAGATTTGTGTCTCTTAGTTAATTATTCATACTTTTCTAAAAGTACTTTTAAAGCATCATTCTCATCATCATCATCATGATTATTACTATAATAAGATTGTGAAGATGTGGTTACCTCATCTTTGTCATCATCCATGAATGCTATGAAGCAAAGGTTTGTTGTTCCTTCATCTTTGGACGCATCATCATAAGTCTCACTATCATTGTCCCAAGTTGCTTTCAATGCCTTCTTTTTGAATAACTTGAATGACTTATTGAGTCAAGGACATTCATTCCTCATATGTCCCGACTTGTTGCATTCATAACAAATTACAGAACCTCTCTTGAATGTATTCTTTTTATTTTAGTCATTCCATGCTTCAAATGGCTTCCTAAAATCGTTCTCAAACTTCTTCTTTTTCATGAGAAGGTTCTTTACTCTTTTCAAAAGGAGGGCAATTTCATCATCGATTTCTCTTTCACTTGTGGAAGAAGTATCATTTTCATTTGAAGCTTTAAGTGTTATTCCTCCTCTTTTGTCTTCTTTAACTTCTTGCTTGAGAGTAATCTCATAAGTAAGAAGCTTTCCAAGTAGCACATAGGTTGACAAAACTAACAAATCATTTGCTTCTTCAATTGAGGTTACTTTAGCCTCCCAATCCTTCTTTGGCAATACCCGCAAGATTTTGTTGTTGATATATTCCTTTTGATATATCTTGCCCAACTTCATTAGCCCATTAGTGATCACAACAAGGTAGTTGTACATTTTTTATATGCTCTTATCTGCCTTAATTGTAAATAACTCATATTGATGAGTTAAAAGCTACACTTTCTTGGTTTTAACTTGGTTGGTTCCTTCATGGTGTATCTCCAAAGCATCCCAAATTTGCTTAGCCGTAATATAATGTGAAATACATCCATATTCCTCATGACTAATGACACAATACAACATATTCATTGCCTTCTTATTCCGAGCATTTGCTTTAAGTTCCTCTTTAGTCCAAGTTGCTTTAGGTTTAAGAGTTATGACACCCTAATTTGTGATTGTTGGAGGAGAAAAACCATATTCAATCAAATCAAACAAGTCCACTCCATCACTTTCCAAGAAGACTTCCATCCTATGCTTCCAATACGGGTAATCCGTTCCATTAAAAAAGGGTGGTCTAGTGTAGGCTTGACTCTTAATACCTTGAGTTGCTATTGTTCTTTAGCTCTAAAATGTTAATTCTAATCCATAAATGAGCACCACGCTCTAATACCAAATGAAATCCCAGAAGTAGCTGCAACTTAAAAGCATAATTTATAGTGGTTTGACACAACTCTTTGCTTACATCTACTTCTCCTAAGTCTTAACTTAGGATTCCACTAAATCAATCACAAATACAATAAATGAATTCTTCAACAAGAATTTAATCCTTAGTGTTTTCAATGCTTACACTCAAACATTTACAATCACAATCAAACTCATAGTATTCAACTCTCAAGTACAATAATAATGCCCCAGTATGAATCACACACTAACCCAAGATTACAAATCAAAAGCTTAGATTATGAAAGAGTGAGAAAGAGAGAGATATAATCACAACGTAAGCAAGATTAGGTTTCTAGCAAAGTTACTTACTTGAAAAAGCTTATCACAATAATATAGAAGCTTTATATAGAGAATAGATTTGTTAGATTGTAATTATTCTTCAAAATAAAGCTGTTAGAAAGATTTAAAATCTTTATGCAAATGCACATACGACCGTACGAGTTCTTGTATGCTCGTACCTCTACTTAAAACATAATTTACATTTAGGGCCGAAAAGGTTGGTACAGCCGTACCATTATCTTGGTACGCCGCATGAAGCTTTCGATAACTTTTAGCATATGGTACGACCAACCTATACGGTCATACGAGCCAAGGCATAAAATATAGTACAGTCATACCCAAACCAGTACGCTTGTACCAAGCTCAATTTTACAAATCAAACAGAAACAAGTTGGTACGATCAACCATATACTCATACCACATAAAATACAGTAGTGGTACGCCCATACATGATCCCGTACGCCCGTACCACTATCAATTTCAACATTTTAAATTCATTTAGCTTAAATTGATTTTGCAAAATACAACCATCAAAATAATGAGTCTAACACTTTACAATAAATCCTCTTAATTATAGTAATTAATCTCAATTAATTGTTATCACCAACCCAAAATAAAATACAAGTTTAAAGCTTAAACAAGGAAGCTTGAGATAATCAATAGAGAGAGAGAATACAAGGTAATTCAATAAATCAAATTACTTACTTGATAAAAATGATTATAACATTAAATATGTTTATCTCTTAAGCTGGAAAGTTATGTAAATAAGTCGCATATATGGCCAAATGGTATGACGGTATGAGTGTTTATACCATAAGACATCCAATACAACTTAGACAGTAGCATTGGTACGATCATATGGGTCAAGTGGCATGGTCATATGAAACCTTTTGCCTAGACATTCTAAAACAATTTGTAAGCTATAATATGTGATAGTATGCTCCTACCAACAGATAGTATGATCATACCAGTCATTGTTTAACATAATTTTATTAAAACTAAAGGGAAAATTATTTGTTAATATTAAAATATACACCAAGTGAACTAAGTAGATTAACAACTAATATTTTTAAATTGTAAAACTAATTTTTAAATCTAATTTAATAGAAAATAAAATAAATTACTATTTTTAATTTATAAAAACTAATTTTATCTTATTTTAGTTATCTAATACTAATAGTTTTAATTTATAATAATTAATTTTCATTTAAGAATTATATCTAAAATCAAATATAAATAAAAATTATTTCTATTATCTAATATTTTAATTTATTAAAATTAATTTTTATTTGTATAAAAAATAACATGTAAATGATTAGTTTCAAGGAAATATAATTTTATTAAAAAATCTAAATTTATTAAAATTAATTTCATTTTATTTTAATTATCCAAAAGTAATAATTTTAATTTATAGCAACCAATTTCTATAATAAAATTATATATAGAAAAATATTACTTATGATTATTTTAAAAATATGAGGTATTTATTAAAATTATGAAATATCTTATATTATTAACATATAACTTAATCTTTTCAAATTCATACTATAAAAGTTAAGTAAAATAGATTAATTGAGCACATTCTCTTGAATTTTTAATTAATATTATAAGAGGGAAGGGAAACAATTAAAATGATGATTTTACCATTTTCTTTAAATTTATTAAAACTAATTTTAATTTTATTTTAGTTATCTAATTGTAATAATTTTAATTTGTAATAACTAATTTTAGAATTTTATTCAAAATTAAATATAAATATAAATTATTTTTATTACCTAATAATTCAATTCATTAAAATTAATTTTTACTATCAAATTTTATATAAAAAACCAACATATAAATAATTAATTTTAAGAAAATAGAATTTTATTAAAAATTTAAAATTGTTAAAATTAATATTATTTTATTTTAATAATATAATAATAATAGTTTTAATTTATATCAACAAATTTTATAATAAAATTCTATTAAAAAAATATTATTTATGATTTTTTAAAAATATAAGATCTTTATTAAGATTATAAAATATCTCACATTGTTGAGGCATGATTTAACATTTTCAAATTCATAGTATAAAAGTAAAGCGAAATTGATTAGTGAAACATACCTCTTTTGAATTTTTAATTGATATAATAAAAGGGAAGAGAAATAAGTATAATGATGATTTTATAATTTTTTAAAATTTACAAAAATTAATTTTATTTTTATTTTAATTATCTAATGGTAATAATTTTAATTTATAATAATTAATTTTTATCTAATAATTTTATTCAAAATCAAATATACAAATAAATTATTTTATCATTTAATAGTTTAATTTATTAAAATTAATTTTTATTATCATAATTTTATATAAAAACAACACATAAATGATTTATTTTAAGAAAATAAAATTTTATTAAAAAATCTAAATTTATTGAAAATTATTTTATTTTATTTTAATCATCTACTAGTGATAATTTTAGTTTATAACAACTAATTTTTATAATAAAATTATGTAAAAAAATAATTTTTAATTTTTTTTAAAAGATGAGATTTTCATTAAAATCATAAAAATATGTCAAATTATTAACATATAACTTAGCTTTTTTTAAATAAACTAGATTGATGAAATATACTTTTAAAAATAAAATTTTAAATGATATATACAATAATAAAATTATAAAGAGATAAAAAATCTTATTATAAAAGTGATATGTATAATAATATAATTTCATGAGAGTTAAAATTATGTCTTATAATAATTTTAAAATTAAGAAATATTAAAAAATATCATGCAAAGTAACATAAATAATAAATTAAATAATTAATATTGACATGTAATGGATGTGACGTAACTCTAGTTATATTTAATGGATCTTACTTGTAAAAAAATTATAACCTAATTAAAAGATATATTTTAATACACATGATTTTAGTTATTTATCTAAAGAAATTAAAAATATTTTAAGAAAAATAATTATCTTTCAATGATATAAATATCGTGATATCTATAAAATAATCAATTTCTTATGTAATATGGAAATACAATAAATTATAACAAATATTAAACTTTATTTTATAATGTTAATTTACATTTTATCATTTCATTAATGATAGTGACAATGAATAAATAGCTATAAATTATAGATTTAGATATTAATATTATGGATACAAATGTATTTATAAGTTGTATGTTACAAGTTTTCTCATACTTTTATATCTAAAATCTCGTCAACCATCTACAATCCCTTTCATATTGTATTTTTCAAACTAAATTTCAATCTTTTGTGTTTTACTTATTTATTGAAATTATCATTTGAAAATGATGTTTAAAAATATATAAATATATTTTTAAAAATAATTATAAAAGTTAAAAATCTAAATAAATAATCAATTTAAAAAAACTATTTTCTTTTTTAAAAGCTTTATTTCACAGTTTATTTTTTATTTTTTTATGTTCTAAATGAAAATGAAATTTTGACAAATATTAACTGTAATAAATTGATATATGTTTCATATTATATTTAATACTAATAAGAAAAGATAACATGATGAAAATATTAATTTTCACTTTTTTTTTATTTTGTAAGGAAAAGTTAAAACATAAGATTTACAAAAAGTACAATTAATTAGAAATAATTTTCGTGTATATATATATATATATATGTATATATATAATATGTATATTGCCTCTAGCAGTCGTCAGAAACGCATCCTTCAGCTTTCGTCCCAAATCAGCAATCGACCCCGTCAGCACATCCATCTTCCGTATGCCAATCGAACAAAGCAAAGTAAAAAAAACATTAAGTGAAATTAATAAATCAAATTTGATATAATTTAATTCAGAACTTTTATTTTAATTAAATTAGTTAATTTATTTATAATATAATGATATGAATTTAATTACATATAAATTAAATTTAAATTAATTTAATTAAATTTAATATTTATTAAAATATTAAATTAAAATATACAATTTAATTTTGCTAAAATAATTATCGGGAAAAAATTCTACCTGTTTCTTTTTTTTTTTTGTGGTTTAAAAAAACACTTAAGCTTATGAGTTATTCATGTCACATCTTTTCTCCAGTCTGATGAGCTTTTCTTAGAGTCCCCCCCCAAAATTATTTTCCACTAAAATCCAAACCCTAATTTAAAATCTCACTTTCGGTTTTTCTAGATTACTTCTAGTTCAGACTTTACTTCCATAATTGCCATCCGAACCCCAACTACTGTATTGTTGTTGCTTCTTTAATCTTTAAATCAACTCAGAGTTCTTTTTGCGTCGACTTCTAATTTTGAGGAAAAAAATTCGGGCATGGCGTTGCTGCTCGACGACATTCTGCAATCTTTGGAGTTATGGTTGAAGCTGATAAAGAAGCACCCGCAACCTTACGTCGATCCGAAACTCGACCCGGTACTGTTGGTCCCGGGAATTGCGGGTTCCATATTGAAAGCAGTGGATGATGGCAATGATGAAAGGGACGAACGGGTTTGGGTTCGGATCCTTAGAGCTGATTATACGTTTCGTACTAAGCTGTGGTCTCGCTTCGATCCTTCTACAGGTATGTAAATTTTTGAATTTCATATTTCGGTTTTATGGCGTCTCAGTTGATAAGAATGCTTTATTAGAAAATTGCCGAGCGGTGAAATATTCTCGGAGTTTCTACACGATAACATCTATACTGTAATGGCATCTGGTTCAGTGAAACCTGCGACTTTGTGTTGCATAGCCTATTGACAAATTTATTATTTGTCTGGTATTGCTGCATTGCGAGACTGATTAAGCTTGAAGGAATTTCTAACTTCCCGCTTCTAAGTGATATGTAGATAATTACAAAGCGGTAATTCTTGCCTGATGATTTCGTTGGTTGTGAAATAGGTAAAACTGTGTCATTAGATCAGAAAACAAGCATTGTGGTTCCGGAGGACAGATATGGTCTTCATGCAATTGATGTTCTAGATCCTGACATGGTGCCTTTCTTTTCTTTTTGCTTCTTATGCTTATTATACAAGGCTTTCACCTTGTATATATTTGGTTCATTCTTAACTTTTTCTTTAAAGTACAGTTATCACGATTATCACCGTACTTCTTTTTAAGCATAATTTTTCATTATGGCCCACTGTTGAGTATAAGTGAAGATGCCTTTTGTCTCTGGGTGCTGTACAGATCATAGGACGTGAATGTGTTTATTATTTCCATGATATGATTGTTGAAATGATCAACTGGGGTTTTCAAGAAGGAAAAACTTTGTTTGGATTTGGGTATGATTTTCGCCAGAGCAATAGGTATGTACTGAACAACTGCTGACTGTTATTTTCATATTTAAAGTGCAAATTTATGTAAACTATGTTTTAGTGCTTCCTTTTCCCCCCTTGAGTTTCAATAGTAGACTTCATTTCTTTGGAACTTGAACTACAACATTTGTACATTGAACGAAGAATGAATTGATTGTGCATGTTTTGTTCTATTCATGATTTTCATAGATAAATTATAATTTTTTTTTATTGTAAGGTAAAATCAATTTTAGTTTAACAACATCAGATGCCAAAGGTACAGCTAGAATGAATCTCATAAACATTATCTTGCAAGATGCAAAATGAATATAGCTATTCCAGATTGTATAGTGTGTCATTTGTATATCTTTCAAATAGGAAACAACTATCATACCAGCATTAATTTAATTTAAAACATATATATGGCTTGCTCTCTCAACCTTGTGGTAAAATGAATGTGGACCTCTCTTTTGAATTCTAGTTTCTTATTTTAACTTGCTTGGTGGAAAAGTAATACTCTCCAAGGGTGTGTTGAATTTTTCTTTTAGTTTGATTTGACATTTTCACGACACAGTAGATTGATCCTTTGAAACTGAAAATTTTTAATTCTAATATGAATGCCTGTATCAGTTTTTATCAGCTTTGACAATAATAAATGTGAAAATTACAGCAGTTTTATCTTAGCGTTTCTAGAGTGTTTTAGCAAAATACACTTGTTTTTTGGAGCTTGACAATTAAGTTTTAAATGTTAAAGCAAGTATTCTTATTATCTGACTACTGGATTAAAGCATGTAAGAATTGGTGATTAGCCTGTTTGATGGTTTTGAACAGTTTTATTTACATGAGATTTCTGTATCTGCAACAGCATTGGAATTTTGAAACATGAAAATTTGTTTTGCACTTACAGATTTTAAGTGATTCAATTTTTTTCTTTTGTTTAGGCTGCCTGAGACACTAGACAGATTTGCTAAAAAATTGAAGTTGGTGTATGAAGCATCTGGTGGGAAGAAGATAAACATCATAAGCCATTCTATGGGGGGTCTTCTTGTTAAATGTTTCATGTCCTTGCATAGTGATGTAACAGTTCTGCTTGTCCTTTAGATTAATGTTTTCCTTATTCTCTGTTGACCTACACACACACATTTATGATGTGTCATTTTTACAAATTTATGCTTTTCTGTGACAGGTTTTTGAGAAATATGTGAAGAATTGGATTGCTATTGCTGCTCCATTCCGAGGTATGTGATCCTTGTGTAATTTGGTGATAGCAGTGACAATCTTACTTATGTTCTACTATAAACTTACAAGCTATAGAATTTGCATGAAGAAACTTTGTTGTACTGAAGTTCTGGTTATTTTCTTTTGACAAATTAAGTCTCAACTACCATATTCAGATTTATTTTTTTGTATGGTGTGAACATTGGATTATACTGGGAGCAATTAGAAACTCTAAATTTGAAGATTAAGGAGTGTAGTGTTGTAAATGAGCTAAGCCAATTTGTGCTTTGGCTAGCTTGAGCTCATTTATTATCAAGTTGAACTTGGTTTGAGTTTACTAAATTTTTCCATGAATTGCGAGTATAATTAAGTTTTAACAAACTTAAAAAATACAAACTATAAAATGAATTATTTACTTTTTTAATTTGAATTTATAATATATTGTAAAAATTAATGATTTTACATTGATAGTTAACTTAATACATTTTTATTTTTATGCAACTATAAATATATAAATTATATATCTAAAATTAAATTATTATTGCTTAAATTGATGAGCTTGATAACAAGTAGGCTCATGAGCCTAAAGGAATTGAGTTTTATCATGAGCTTGACTCTTTTATTAAATGAGCTTGTTAAATAAACTGTTATCGATTCAAATTTTAAATAGCTCACAAATAACTTGCTCATTTACTCCCCCCTAAGAGGAGTGTTAGGATGCATATTCTTCCTAATTAGAAATTTAAAATTTTTCCTAATTTTTATTATTAATAGGAAGTTTATTTTTATGGTAAAGTTATAGAAAATCTATGGCTTGATGCTTTGACACATTAGGGACAAAGATATTTTCTGTGTCAATAGAGGATGTTGTATTTCTTTTTGACATTAACTAGTGACGGATTGGTTAATTTCATATTTTTGAGTCATATGAATGATGTAATTATTTCATTGGTTATTTAATATCCAATTAAACTCTTTTGGTTCATGACATTATTAAAATTTTAATTTCAAAGAAATTAACACGATAAGTTTTAATATGTTTATAATATTCATGATGCTTGATTGAATGTTAGATAAGTTATGGAATGATATTTTACTTATAATACATGTAAAAATTACATAAATTATAGAAAATTGATGATAGTAATCAATTTGTCCTTAGTTAATGTCGAGAAACAAAGCACAAGATCCTCTTTTGATACAAAAGAAAACTAAAGTGTTTAGGCTAAACCATAGGGTGTTTTTTAGAACTTTACCCTTAATTTTTTTTTAGAATTTTCTCTTTGATTATTAGGTTACTGAATAATTTGAAAAATAGTTATTAGTAGGATTTTCTATTTTATTAGCTTGTATTCCTCTATATATAAGAGGCAACATTATGAGATAGGATAAGCAGAAAATTATATACTAAGTCTTTGATTTCAAGAAGGAATTCTCTTGTAAATTGAACTTATGCTTTTGTAGGGTTCCCCTCAGTGAACCTCAATCTATCCCGTCCATGACAAGGTTCTGGGAATGTGACAAGGAGGAAGAGAATACAAAGTGAGATAAGAAGAGGATAATAATTAACGGGAAGGACATTTAATAGAAAAGTTAAGAAATAAAAGGCTAGATTTGTTAATTAGGAGTCATTGACTTGAAATGTAGTATCATATAGGAAATGGAATTGAATAATTTGAATAACAATGAAGAAATAAACTAGAAAAGCCAAAATAATTGTGCATTGGTCTTAGTTTCTCATTTATTCCTTAAATTAGGTTAATCCAAAGCAGTTTATTGGCCCAATTATAGAAAGACGAAATTATTCGTAACAGCCATAAATTGGGGTAAGCATTATTTAGTACAAATAAGAAATCAAATAGAAATAAAATATTTTGGTTCGGTTCTTGTTTTTGTTTTTGAAAAGTTTTGATTGTCTTTATTTGGTTTGGTTTCATAGGTAACATACCTAATAAACATAAGTAGCTAAAATTTCTATGTGTAAACACATCGGCAGTTCCCATACGTAACTTGGTTGTTTAGAGCAGTTGATTTCTGAACTAATGGCTTAAATTTGAATCTTACCCTATTAAATGAAATTCCACATGTTTTAAGAAATTTATTACCAATCTTAAGTAGACGTATTTAGTTTAAATGAATTTCTCAATAGGATTTAACTGGAATTGTTTATTTTCATTCATAAATAGAAGCAAGCATAAGTTGAAAATGAAGTGTTGAATATTCTAAGTTTAGGTGTTTGATGTGGGTTACCACACATAAACATAATTTTTATTTGTATCACGTATATACATAGAAAACTGTAAGTTCTGGTGTAGGTTTTAATTAGTCTGACCTGACTTTGGATCTTTCTTTATGTAATTCTATATCATAAAATCCCATTAAACTAAAGTTGAACAAGTTGATCACACATGTAGAGTTATTGTAAAATTTGATTTATATTATTTTGCCGATTGTAGCTTTTTCTTTCTGCTGCTTCAGTTATTTCCATAGTTGTACTTGGTTATTGTGTCGTAATTTTGTTCAAATGAGGTTGTGAGGGTGATTTACTTTTGTTAACAGGTGCACCTGGGTACATTACGTCAACATTCCTCAATGGGATGTCATTTGTTGAAGGGTGGGAGCAGAATTTTTTTATATCAAAATGGAGCATGCATCAACTGGTGGGAGTTCATCCTGATTAAATAATCATGAATTTAAAGATTGCCATAGTGTTCCATTTAAATTTATTGTCATAAATTTTATTGAATTTATTTATAAACCTTAATTAATGTGATTGTCTTAATGTGATCTAAAGTGAAACTTTTTATATAGCATATTATATTTAAATAGATGAAATGAATACCTCAAATGAAATTAAACTATTCTATATTTATATTTGTTTTTAGTTTATCTACTGTTTTAGATACCTAATTATGAATTCATGAAGCTATTTCTATTTGACTAGGACTTGTATATTCCTGTTTTATTTCTTTCTCTCTTGTTCAATACCATTGCAAGTACTTGTCCGGAAAGGAACTTCATATATCATATGCTTTATTACAAAATCATCCTAGGACCATCTTTGCTTTTGTAGGCTGTAGATCAGGTGTCTTGAATTTATGATTTTGCACAGAAGAAATGGAGGAAAGCAGTTAACAGTTGTGTTTCTTGGGTGTAAAATTGTTATGTTAGTGTGTAGTTTCCTTCTTGATTTTCCCATATACAAGTTTACTTTATTTGCTGAAATCTGAATGTGGGAAGAAATGTTCGCTGGTATAGTAAAATCTGGATCTTGAAATTATATGTTTTAGGGTAGTTGGCTATTACGCCAATTTCATGTTCTGAACAACTTTTGCTGTACTCTTTCCAGTCATTAGGATGATAACTGACTTGTAATAGTGAAATCACATTCTTGATGCATTATGGCACTTTCAGTAGTTTCTTGTAGATTTTACGCTTCCTGTAAATTCAAATTGTGGAAATAATTTGTTACATCGTTGCACATGTATCACCACTCATGATTGATGAGCCGTATATGTATGGTGGGAACAATAGTGGACGTTCATATACCCTGTGCATGTAATATCTATTTGCCTATATGTAAGTATCTTTATGCACTAATTTATAGTTCTATGATCATTGTTTTTCAGCTAATTGAATGCCCTTCAATTTATGAATTGATGGCCTGTCCACATTTCAAGTGGCAGCACATTCCTGTTCTTGAAATTTGGAAAGAAAAAAAAGATAGTGATGGCAATTCTCATATATTCCTAGAGTCATATACTCCGGAAGAGAGCATTGAAGTTTTCAAAGCTGCTCTTTCAAGTAACACGGTAAGGCCAATGACTTGTTTCATGCCATGCTATGAGGCCAATGACTTATTTCATACAATGCTAACTGTTGAAGCTTTAGATGTTTTGTTAACTCAGTTATTTTTTTATTTATATTTTAGGATCAGTAAAATTCCATGTTTAGAAACATAAATTATTTGTTGCCAACATTTCATTACTGTTTCTTATTTTGCTCTTCATGAGTATCCTTATGTAAGACATAAAATTGATTTTAGAATGCTGATTTATTTTCTTTAATTTAAAAACTACCATCTTTTCGATAAAAATTATTTTTGTTCCAACAAAAAAAATATTATGATCGGACTTGTTAGAAAAATTCACAGATATGCTTCTCGCTTGCAAATTATGAATTTTCGTATTGCAGGTCAATTATAATGGCGAGGACATTCCTCTACCTTTCAACTTGGAGATCATGAAATGGGCTAAGGAAACTCAGAGGCTGTTATTTTCTGCCAAAGTTCCTTCTCAAGTTAAATTTTATAACATATATGGGATCAACTTTGAGACTCCACACAGCGTGTGGTAATACTTCTAGAAAACCTCTTTTACTTTATAAATAGTGGAGATTTCGGGGACTGGAAAGATGTCAATTTCACAACAGTGACCATTTAAGTGCGATTGAATTCTCACTTTGCATAAACTAAGTGGCTTATGCTAAGGTCCAATGCCCTCCACTCATCCACCACTTGACCCATTCAGCTATTATGTCATTCTTCAATGTTTCTACAATTGGCTTGAATGAGTTGTGATTTGCCAAACATAAAACTGAAGTCCAAGATAAAATTCTTAAGTCTTGATATGCAAATGGTCCAAACTCTTTCAGGATCCTACTTTAGGTCTGTAAACACTAGCATGATTATCCAACCATTATGTCATTTCCAGCTGTGATACCATAAATCATAGACGAGAAAAGGATGCCAATTCAAACTCACAAAAATGGTACCATAAGTAGGGTTGGAGGATGGAATATCACTCTGCAGATAATGAATTAGTTTGTGTTAAAGCTCAATTTAGTCATTTCATATAAACAATTTAACATATGGGATTATATGCTTCAACTAACATGGTATTAGTGTGGTTTATATCAGATATTCTTGCGAATAAGTGAGGGTTCAACTTATGTCTTATTATTTGTCTGCATCATGATGTCTCTTTCAGTTATTTATTTTGTTGATAAAAAACTCATCAAACTGATATTTGCAGATATAAATTATACATTCAGTATCTCGTACATGTCTAGTTTCTGTGTATGAGTTACCTAAGAAAAAAAATGAGCACTTCAGAAACTGTCTTAGAGGAGCAGCTATGGATATTTTTCTTAGTTTACATATCTTATGCCAGTTTATGAAACTGATTTGATGTTAGTGACTAATTAATTGCTTAGATGCGTGAAAGTAAAGCTTATTGTACTTAATATTTTAGTATGGTGACATTTTGACCCTCAAAGTTATAAAGTAAAAAACATTATTTGTTGGTAAAAAGTGAAATATGATTAGGAGTGCTTTCAAGTTGGTGATGATTTTTGCTACTTTACATGTGAAAGACGCATTCAACTGGTAACTGGGGTGCCCACAGTTTTGGAACTGCTTGTTCTAGTTTAAGAACCAACAGTCCTGATTCAAAAAAATTTGGAAGCAATTTCAAACCGTCAAGGGATGGTTTTGGGCTGTGTTCAAACTGGTATGGCTGAGCCTGTTTTTGGTTCCAATTCCAACCAGTTACAAACGTATGCACTTTCGGTTCAGAATCAGTTCCCCTTGGTTCTGAACTTTCTTGCTGGCTGGTTCCACACCCAGTTCTTGTCTGACCAGTTCTGAGCATCATCTTGGGCCAAAGCTGGCCTGTGCGACCTTTACTAAAATACCAGTGTTATTTGTCTTAGTTTTCTTTAAATTGAGTACTGCGACTATATTCATGACTTATTGACCTAGTCTTAGAAATTTTCATTCTACAAGTAGCGCTGATAGATTGTAACCATTATATTGCCATCTTGTCTGATATTAGTTTGTCTTCAACAGCTATGGAAGTGGGGAGACCCCTGTTAATGATGTCCATGAACTGCGATTTTTCCAGGTTATCTTGTCCTCTGCTTTCACTCTATGTTTTAGGTGGTTGGAATTTTATTGCAGAATTCCTGTAGAATTGTTATTAACTAGCATCCGTCTTTTCTTAGATCCTTGTTCAGCAGTTTCATGTTTTTGCAAAGAATTCAGAAGAATTCATGAATTTAATGTTTGACTCTAATTGAACCTGAGATCTATTTTTTGTATTTTCAGCCGACATATGTATGTGTTGATGGTGATGGAACAGTTCCTGCTGAATCAGCTAAGGTTTGCTCAACTCTCCTCTTATCTCTTCAAACTTTGTAGTTTCCAAAAGTATGCTGCGATCAATTTTCTCCATTTTTTTAACGCTGGGTTTGGTTTCGAACAATCTTCATCTGTGTATGGTGGAGTGTATTTAACCTTATCTTTTTTGAAATTAAATGTGTTAGCTAATCACTTCAGCTGAGTCATATTTTCATAGAAGCGTTGCCAACTGTACAATTGGATCAGTTATATCCTTAATTCATTGCTTGATGTGCCAACCTTACTCAAGCCTGTAGACCTCAACAGAAAATCACCGTAAAGATTCCAAGTCTTGTGTGCTCTTCTGAAATCACTGGTTTCACTTGATCCTATGTTAATTTATTGCTAGTCCCAGAATAAACTATGATGAGGTATGCTATAAGTTTAAAGAAGATGACAAATAGGCCTTTTTAGAAATAAGATTAGAACAGGAATGGTGCCAATTATGAACCATTCGGTGAGTTTGGTGGATGAAGTAATTCTAGTCTTGAATCTTGATTTTTTACAGCTGTACATATGAACGTGGCAGTTAAATTGACTTGCCTATGTTAAGAGGTAATAACAATCCAGAGGAAAAATAGGGGAATAGTGGTGCTTAGCTTAGTATTTTGAAGATTTCTGCTACTGATTGGCGTGTAAATGCATAGAGTACTATGAACACAATTGAAAGAGACAGCATTTGCTCATATTGGACAGTAAATGTGGCACATGCAGATAATTCTTAATTTTGAAAGTGCTTAAGAATGAGAAAATATTTAAATGCAAATGTTGGATTCAGCTAATTCATGTGTTACTTTGAAAGGTATGGTGATTTTTTTTTTTGGTCAAAATAATGAATTGTATTCATTTCTGGAAATGCGAAGAAGATACATCCACTAATAAGACATCTTGACATTGCTTTGGCATACAACCAATATATCCTAGACCATGCAACAGAAATGGATTCTTTGACGGCCAGTCCGCTGCAGCATTCACCTTTCTGTTTATGTGATTGACCTGAGCAACATCACATCTTAACAGCAGATTTCGAACTTCCTCTATTACAGTAGCTATCTCCCAGGGAGTATCTTCATTGTGTCTGGTACAGTTCTTACCACCACTGAAGAGTCAGATTCAAAAATCATTCCAGGAATATTTAACTGGTTGACAAACCTAAATGATGTGGAGAAATATCAAATATTCTTTCTTGTATTTGGAGAGCAATAATGAAAAAGCACGAGATTATGCTTGGGATACTAGGGTGAAGATTAGTTTGCTGAAAAAATTTGGCAAGCATAGGTTAAAAGTGCTGATAGGAGTTTCTCATCTTTTGCCTTTTCCTATACCGACAAGAATGATGTGGCAATGGGGTGTGTTTTTTATCCTTCTTGTCTACCAAGAAAGTATTGGCATGCTCAAGGTGATGAATTAATTTATGACTTGTGTGCCAGTTTTCCTTGAGAATTCTAACCAAGTATTTTAGCCAGCTAGATAGTTTCTGAGCTGGCCCTTCCCAAAGATGATGAATTAATAAATCTCCTTTGGAGAATTCCACATGGAAAAGATGCAAGGAGTTTTAAGTGGTATATAAGTGGAGTGGACTGGTACTTAACACGAATAATTGGTTTTGTGCAATATGAGTATCAATCTCATTTAGGGTCACTGTTATTGCATTTTTGTCTATGGAGTTTCCACAGCCTCTTATTGCATTTTGTATTAGCGCAATGTGAAAATTTAATTCTCTAATTACTCGTAAATGCTTCATTGCCCTGTTATGTTAGAATTTTAGACTGTTTGGTCTCCTAGATATTTCAAAAAGGCTTTTTCGAAGTAGGACAGGTAGTTTGCTTTAGAAAGAGTGTTTTCAGTTTCTACCATGTTTTCTTCGTGATGCTAGTCCATTAGTTTTTAATTCTAGCATTCATGTCATATTCAATGCGTATTCACTGTTGTATTTTGCTAAAACAGACAAATGCCCCATTTGAGATTGTGTTTGGGACCTGCCTTTGCATAGAGTTTTTTACTCATAATTTTTTATCTTTTCAAAACCATACTTAGATATTTTTTCAAAATCATGGTTTTGCAAAAGCATTTTTAGAAGATTTTTGAAAAAATAAAAAATCAAAAGCTGTATTGAAAACACAACACCTGAAGTTGGAAGAAATACATGGAGCCAGAATATTTCATATCAGTTATGCTATCCTTCTTTACAGGCAGATGGGCTGAATGCAGAAGCAAGGGTTGGTGTAGCTGGTGAGCACCGTGGTATTCTCAGTGACCATCATGTGTTTAGAATTCTTCAACACTGGTTGAAGGCAGGTGATCCTGATCCTTACTACAACCCGTTAAATGACTATGTGATTCTACCCACCACTTTTGAGATGGAGATGCACAAAGAGAAAGGAATGCAAGTTACGTCTCTTAAGGAGGAATGGGAAATCATCACAGGAGACGAGGATGAGTCTGATGGAAATCCTCCTGTTGTGGATTCGGTATCCATTTCATCATCAAAAGAAAAAGCTTATGCCAGAGTGGTGATTCATCCTCAGAATGAAGGCAAGCAACACATTCAGCTAGATGCTGTTGGTGTATCTGTTGATTGTTGATGGTAAACTGTGGATGTTTCCCCATAGTGTGTGTGTTTATTGGGGTTGTGAAGATTATGTTGCATGTACATAAAAGTTGGTCTCGCATCCCACTTGGGCAGTTTGTAAATGTGGGGGGATTGTACAGGCAAAAACCATGGGGGGGAAATGAAGTTTATTTAGACAAGCTCATTTGTGTTATGTGTACAGAAAAGAAATAAAGCTCATGCTGGCATTGCAGTTTGATATTCTTATAGTATTTTACGACTATCCGTTGATTGTAGGGATGAACAAGGAAAATTTAAAATTGAAGAAATCAATCGGTTTGATTTGGTCATGGGTTTTATATGAAATGTTCTAATTCAAAATCATTAGGGATTGTTCCTCGTATATCTCTTACTTCCAACTAATATATTGTTTCTTTTCGATTTTGTTTTGGTTTGTAATTGCTACTTTCTCAAAAAAAAAAAAAAATTATGTGAACATGTAAATATTTTAGTGTAATTGTTGATTATTATCTAAATTAAATTTAGGTTAATTTGTTAAATATTATATTTTATAAAATAATTATAAGAATCTGAGAAAAATATTAATCTTTTAATCTGTATTAATTGTAAAATCTCCCTTAAAAGAAAAAGCAGTAAAGGAATTTAGTTTTGAAAAATAAGAAAAATCTATGTTAGAAGAAAAAAGGACAATTTTAGTAAAGGAGGAGAAAGATTTATACAAAAGAAAAAGGAAAGGGGAATAATAAAAAAAATAGTAAATTATAAACAAAAGGTAAAAATGTAAATGAATAACTTAAAGTTCACATAAATTTTATGATATTTTCTAAAAAATAAACCTAAAATATGATACTCCATATAATTTTCCATAAATATGAACAAATGAGTAACTCATTTTAAGAATTATAAATATAAATAAGATAAAAATTAATAATAAATTTTCTTAATTGATCTTTTGTACTTGTATTTTTATCAAGTTGGGTTGTGAATGAAAATCAGAGCTAAAAAATATTAAAGTTTAAATTTATAAATCTATAAGATGTTTGTTCTTTTTTAAAAAAAAAAGAAAATAACAATTTTAGGATCTATAATTAACATTATAAATATCATAGCATAATCAATAATGATGATCAAAGTTCATTACATCCTAAAAAATCATTATAATCGATCATCATAGCAGGGGCTTTTTCTATTTTGGGACAAATAAAAAGTTTTATTCCTTCTTTGGTGTCTTTTTCAAAATTTTCCTTTCTTGGTGTATTTTACTGTGGAAGGTGCCACCTAAGCCAAAAAAGACAAAATTCTATTTTTCAGATTTTCACTATTGCCACAGAACTTTTAATTTCTTACAATTAAGTCTTTTTCTCAAAGAAACTTTAAAAACGGGACTCTGATACCATTCTTTTCGAGCCTACTCTTTCTTCTGGTGGAATCAAAAAGTTACTCTAATACTAAACAGTATTTTAAGAGTTTTTTATACTTTTTTGAATTTCTTTCAGTTATTAATATTTATTAAAATATTGAGTAATAGGAACAAAGCCTAACGGTTCTCTGTTCTTAAGAAAAAATTCCTCAAATTCACTCTGTCTAAGAGTCAATTCATTTAAATTTTCTATAGATTTTTCCAAATTTTTATTTAAGGATTCTATAAAAATTTGAAGTGAATTAAGACGATCAATAATAGAATTTAATAATCATATTATAGGATCTTTGTCTACACTGTGGTCTAAATGAAAACATTTAGGGTGAGGACAATTACTGCTCATGAACACAATTATGATTATAAATATTTTTCTAATATTCATGCAAGAAAAACACTTCTATAATCACAATTCAATGATCTTCTTTTAAATCCTTAACTTGGTTTATCAATATAAGCCAATTCTTATAAAAGAATTTATACTTATACCTTTAGTGAACATGGTCTACTAAGCTTCTGCTATGATTGTCACCACAGATAGGTTTAAAAGGCTCTTCTATGCTATTGGCTGCCTTACTTTTTTGTCTTTTCTTCAAGACTTACTGAGCACTCCTTATAACAATCTTCAAGCTTGCTTCAAGGTATATTGCCAGAGATAATTTGATCTAAAAATCCTAATATGAGATTTATCAATCTTAATATTCTCTCAGCTTCTCTATAATCACAATAACGATTGTGATGTAAGAAGTGATTTTGGCATACGCTACTTCCTGCCTCTCTTAGTTCTCTTCTTAAATTTCTTACTTGAGTAAGATTTGTAAGATCTAATAAGCAAAGTTTATCAATAAAACTTTCAACTATAGAAGGTATAAGAAGATTGATAATTTTCAAAAGAAGATTTTTATTATACTCGATTCTTGTCACACCCCGACCCAAGACCCGAGGGATGACGACATGATCCCGTAGCATAACCATCACTTTCCCGTTACTAGAAAATAATAATTATACTACAAGGGATTTTAACATCTAATGCTCGTATAAGAAATCCAATAAACATGAAAATATAAATCAATACAAAACCTTGGATATATATATATGGATTCTTATACAATACATTTAGTATACTGCCAATCTTAACACACAAGGGTCTATGCACAAATATACAAAACTGCAGGAGTCCGTCTAGAAGTCCAAGACATGAACCAGCTGCTGTATCTCTAGCCCCGGTGCTTACCCTCTGAACTCGGACCTACGTTCATCAAATGACAAACGCTGAGAATAATCTCAGTGGTGCTAGGAACACA
>CANYBF010319994.1:0-10615 GCA_948192965.1 Dalechampia spathulata
AGAGCTTGTCGATCTTTAAGCTTCCACTGCTCCTCGGTCATGGAATCTGGCTTCACCCCAGACAAAGGTTCGTGAAGATCTTTCTGGTACAGATAGTCTTCGATCTGCATCTTCCAGAAACCGAAATCAGATCCATCAAACTTTTCAATGCCAATCTTGGAACTCTCCATCTGAACAGATCGTGGTAGATCTATAACCACGCTCCCCTACCAGAACGCATACGTTACCTTGCCTGGTTTGCTAAGGAATTGCGCACCTTCACCATGCCAACTTCCACCAGCTTACGAAGTTTCACCTTCTGCAGTTGTACTAAGTCACTCCCTAAAACTCGAGTGTACAAATCTTAAAGATTATAAACCTAAGATCAATTAGGTTAAGTCATGAGTTCACTTAAGTCTCTATATATGTTTCTCCAAACCATCATACCGCCTCAACCAAGCAGCCCATACCCAGCTCCTCCAATGCGGTAGGTTTTGTTTTATTCACCTTGTTAATATTCTTACCGCCACTCATTCCTCCAACTACACCTCTTAACTCAATCCAATTTAATTAATCAATACATCTAACTACTTGACTTATCATTAAGTTTGCATCTCATTTAGAACATACCACTACTATATACATATATATACATTCTTATAGATTTGTTTTTATGGTATAACTATAGTGAACTTAGTGCATCATTATTTATTACTCTTTTAAATCGATGCTTAGCAATAATTTATTCATCAAAATAAAATTAATTAATTAAAATAATTAAATGTAACCATAATTAAAATAATGATAGTAAATATGTGGATATGACATTATTATCATTAATATATATATATATATATATACATTTTAAGCATGAATTAGATAACTATATATATACATAAAACCAAAAAGTGCTAAAACATATATAGTATACTAAAGTCATATATAATTAATCATAAATGTACATATGATTGAATCATGAAATATAATGTTTTAGACATATTATACATTTAATTCATGAATTAAAAATAAAATTGATCCTTACTTAGAGGTTTAGTTAAGATATCAGCAAGCAATTTTTTGGTAGGCATAAAATTACTTCAATATCTCCTTTTTGAATGTAATTCCTTATAAGGTGATGTTGAATCTTGATATTTTTTATCCTTAAGTGTTGACAAGATTTTTTGATAGATTGATCGTACTAGTGTTATCATAATAAATTGAAATATTTGTATATTTCAATTCATAGTCTTCTAGTTGTTGCTTTATCCATAAGATTTGTACCACACAACTTCCAATTGAGATGTTCTAAGCTTTAGTTATTGATAAAGCCATATATGTTTGCTTTTTGTTGAATCATAAAATGAGACAATGACCAAGAAATTATCATGTCCTATAAGTACTTTTTCTATCAACTCTACTTCCTAAAAAATCTACATCACTATAGCCAACTAGATCAAGTGAAGTATCTTTAGGATACCAAAAACCTAACTCTTGAGTATCATTATGATATTAAAGAATTCTCTTGACAATAACTAAATGTGACTCCTTAGAATTAGCTTGAAATCTCACACATAAATACACTCTAAAGTGAGTATCAGGCCTACTCATAATCAAATAAAGAAGTGATCTAACCATACCTTAATACATTTTGATGTCCATACTTTATCTTTTTCATCCTTTTCAATTTTCACTATTGGACTCATTGAAGTTCCATAAACTTTAGCATCATTCATTTTGAATTTCTTTAAAAGTTCCTTTATGTACTTGACTTGACTAATGAAAATTCCTTCCTTGCTTTGTTTCATTTGTAATAGAAGAAAAAATGTGAGTGTTGGGCTTGAATTCTCACTTGTCTATTACATCTTTAGGTTTTGTTCAATATGACTTGGCATAGGTCCCTATTCTTAACTAGAGTTGCATATATAAGTTTTAGCCTGCTACAAGTTCTTTGGACATATGGAGCATGTTACTTTTCACTTATGAAAGATGAAGAAAATTATATGAGTGTCTTGAGTTGGTTTGTTAAAACTTGTTTAGCAATGGAATGTGAGTTTTAAAACTTTGAAAACACGTTAATTAAATGGATCTAAACAATCATACACATAAAACACACATAAGAGAAGAGTTCATGACAGAGAGCGGGTAAACTTACTTTTAGCTAATCTCTTTCGTTCTTGTTTGTTTTAAAAGTTATAGCAAACTTTTCAATCCCCAAACCAGAGGATCTCCAAACTATCCACACAAGTAAGAAGGAATGGTTAGTAATCAAATTTCTTGTATTTTTATTTTTGCTAGTCTTTAAAATAAAAACTAGTAATTTGATTACTAACCATTCCTTCTTACTTATGTGGATAGTTTGGGGATTAAAATGTTTGCTATAACTTTTTAGATGAACATGAACAAAGGAGATGAGCTAAAAGTAAGTTTACCCACTCTCTATCATGAACTCTTCTCTTGAGCCCCATTTAGATCTGTATTATTCCCCCCTTCTTTAAAACGATTTGTCCTCAAATTTGCATCCATATAAAAGGAATACAAATCACTAACATTAAAAGTAGTTGAAATTTCATACTTACCAGGCAAATCAATCTTGTAATCATCGTCATTGATGCGTTCGAAGACTTAGAAAGGACCATCTCCTCTTGCATCAAGCTTGGTTCTTCTTTGCTTTGGGAACCTTTTCTTTCACAAGTTCACCCACACCTAATTTCTAGGTTTGAATCTTACTTGCCATCACCCTTTATTTGCCTTTTCAACATACTCTTTATTCTTTTTCTCTATATTTGCTTGAGCCTTTTCATGCATTGATTTCACCAATTTTACCTTTCTTTTTCCATATAAACTAGAATGCTCATGTAAAGGCAAAAGAAATAAATCCAAAATAGTTAGTGGATTAAAACCATACACAAGTTCAAATGGTGAAAATCCTGTGGAAGAATGAATGCTTCTATTATATGCAAATTCAATAAAAGGTAAGCAATCATCCCATATCTTTAAAATTTTCCCCACTATAGCTTGAAGCAATGTCTTTAAAGTTCTATTCACTACTTTGGTTTGTCCATCTATTTATGGATGATAAGTTATTGAATATAGTAGTTTAGTTCCAAGATTACCCCACAAAACATTCCAAAAATATGAAAGGAAATTTATGTCTCTATTAGAAACAATGGTATGTAGCACCCCATGCAATTTCATAATCCTCTTAAAGAGCAAGTCAATAACATGAATAGCATCGTCACACTTATGACAAGTAACAAAGTGAGCCATTTTGCTAAACCTGTTAACTACTATGAATATGCTATCTCTACCCCTCTTAGTTCTTGGCAATTCAAGTATAAAATCCATACATATATCAGTCCAAGGTGAGCTAGGTACAAGTAAAGGCATATATAAACCATGAGGCATAGACTTAGATTTTACTTGTCTATATGCAATACAAACATTACACACTTTATCAACATCCCTATGCATATGAGGCCAATAGAATTGTTCATTTAGCATATCATAAGTCTTTATGTGCCCAAAATGTCCCATTAATCCCTCATAATGAGACTCTAACACAAGCAAGTCACGCATAGAACATCTAACATATAAAGTTTATTACCTTTTAAAAGAAAATCATCATGCCTATAGAATTTATTAAATGTTCCATGTTCACTTGCCATATATACATTGCTAAAATTAACATCATCAACATATAGTCCCTTGATGTGTTTGAATCCAAGTAATTTTGAACTAAGGGTAGAGATCAAGGCATACCATCTTGACAATGCATTAGCCATAATATTTTTCCTTTCCATGCTTGTATTGAATCACATAAGGAAATTTTTGAGTGAATTCAACCCACTTACTATGCTGTTTATTGAGCTTCCCTTGTCCCTTTAAGTGTTTAAGGGATTCATAATCAACATGAATGACAAACTCCTTGAGAAGTAAGTAGTGTTACCAAACCTCCATAGCTTGAATCAAGGTATACAATTCTTTATCATAGGTTGAATAGTTGAGTTGACCTCCTTTTAGCTTCTCATTAAAGTAGGCAATTGGCTTCTCTTCCTGCATTAAAATCGCTCTAACTCCCACATCTAAAGCATCACACTCAATCTCAAAAGTTTTATTGAAGTCAGGTAAGAATAGAGTAGGGGTCAAAGCTAATTTCTCTTTTAATGTGTCAAACGCATGTTATTGTGCTTCCCTCCATTTAAAACCGACTTCCTTCTTCACTATCTCTATGAGTGGTGCTGCAATTGAAGAGAAATCTTGGTTCATCAGCCTCATAAATGTGCTAGGTGCATTAGTTAAACCAAAAGGCATTACTAACCATTCATACAAGCCATACTTAGTTTTGAAAGCAGTTTTCCATTCATCTCTAGGTTTTATCTTTATTTGATGATATCCACTCATTAAATTAATTTTAGTAAAGTAAAAAGCCTCATGCAATTCATCCAATATGTCATCAAGTCTAGTGATAGGGTGTCTATACTTTATGGTGATTTTGTTAACTACTCTGCAATAAACATATATTCACCATGTGCTATCCTTTTTAGACACCAATAAGACTAGAATGGCACAATGACTCATGCTCTCCTTTACCAATCCTTTTTCCAAAAGTTTATCTACTTGCCTTTGCATCTCCTTAGTCTTCAAAGAATTGCTTCTATAAGCTAGTCGATTATGAAAGGTAGAGCTAGGAATAAAGTCAATTTGATGTTCTATTCCTCATAAAGGTAGTAATTCATTAGGCATCGCATTAGGAATAACATCATCAAATTCTTGCAACATTGAAATAAAACGAGAATGCAAATTGTTAAGGTTAATGTCAGTGTCAGCAAATAAAATTTCCTTTTACCTACGAAGCAAAACTGGCTTCTTTAAGGAAATAACACTTTTAACCTCTCTTATTGTTGCATAAAAATTTTATTTCTTTTTCCCTTCTCTCTTATTTTCACTCTCCAAAAGGCCATTAACTTATGTATTTTCTTTTCTGGCCTCTTTTCCTTCATTCTTCCATTTTTCTTTAAGGAGGCCAAAACTTCACTCCCCTTTTTCCCCAAGGATGAAACCTCTTTTTCCCTCTCAAGTATCTTCTTTTGATCTTTATGCACTTCTTGAGGGGATAATAGAGCTAGCACCACCTTCTTTCATTCATGAGAAAAGGAATACTTGTTGTTATATGTATCATGTAGAACTCTCTTATCAAATTGCTAAGGTCTTCCTAATAGTAGATGACCTGCTTGCATAGGTACAACATCACAAACTATTTCACCTTTGTACCATCCTATGGAGAATGGTACTATCACATTATGTGTCACCTTCACCTCTCCACATTCATTCAACTATTATAATTTTTATGGTTTAGGGTGTTTATTACATGCCAAGCTTAACTTGTCCACCATACTTACATTAGCAAAATTGGTGTAACTTTTACCATTTATGATAATGGAACACACCTTTCGATTGACCAAGCATCTAATGTGAAGTATGTTTTCACATTGCTCAAGGCTTTCTTCCTTCATTTGCACATTTAGAGCATGCCTAGCAACCAAACTCTCACCATGTTCAGCAAACACTACATCATTCCTTTCTTCTACCTCATTGTAACTACAATCGGTTTAAGAGGGCATTTCATCTTCAAACTCAGAGTATATTTCCCCATGCTATGTGGTCAGCATGAGTCTCTTATTAGGACATTGAGAAGTCAAAGGATTTGAATTTCCTTTAGCTTCTTTAAGAACGGTTTGAATGGCTTCCTCTCCTTTGTTGGTAGAACTTGTTCCTTGAAATTATGAACTTCTAGCTTCTTTCCTTTCATCTATTTTGCTCCATTCAAAGTTCCAAGTATTATTGGAACTTCCTTGTGCTACCCTTCTTTTATTTTTCAATTTTCATGGCTATGTCAAGCATCTCTTCAAAAGTATTATACTTGTATAGCTCAATGGCATCGATAATCTCTTTATTTAGACACCAAGAAACTGATCCATGATGACCTCTTCATGCTCATCAATGTTAGCCTGTACCATGCACATCTCTATCTCTTTATGGTAGTCTTCCACACTTCTTCCTCCTTCTACCAATCTATGTTAGTGTATGCTCTAGAGCATCATGGTTTCTTGTAATTGAATGATATATCAATAAAAGGCCAATGTTCAATATCTAAATTATCCCTGATCAATGTATTAATATGAATGGATATTATTAATGCAGTTAAGATTAGGACATGTTATACTTCCTTTATGGATGATTCTGATTCATCATGACAAGAGTTATCTAAAGTTAACATATGGATGAGTAGTAGAGGACTGACTCATTAGAGACCTTACCAGTGAGATTTCATATGGGTAATTAATCTATGTTAGTGAAATATATATCACTCGTATCAATAGTATAAATATCCTTAAGACTTGAGATAACAAGGTTATCTTAACTATGGATTACTATGTTTTGACTCCTATGCTCTATTCCTCCAGAGGAGGCATTCATAACTTAGACGTTGGATATAGTGTGAAGTAGTTGACATTAATCCATACTCAAACCTAAATGAGATAATGGATGGTGAAAGGAGTTTATTGCATGGAATATGATATGGAAGGTTTGTAGTCAAACTAATGACCTCTTGACATTGAGGTAGTCATGATGTGTGACTAGACATTGCTTATGATTTACATATGTTATTAAATGAAGTTAATAGTAGATTCATATATTGCCAACATGCTAAGAACCTAAAAGGTCACACACTAAAAGTAAGAGAATGATAATTGAATATATATTGGTAAAATAATATTTTATGCTTATAAGATAACCTAAATTTTTTATATTCATTAGAAAGAGCATTAAAAGAGCTTTTATTTGATATCAAGATCGCTAAAATTTGATAAGTAGAACTCAAGATACAAGTGATTTAATATGACATGTTCTATATGCATGGTATATATGGGTTTTTGACAGAATTAATTGACTTAATGGTGAAAATGTGATTGTCACATAACTTGTTCATGCATGATGAATTAAATGGAAGCACATATAATTACCATCTACTTCTGGAAGGAGATTTAAGTTAGTCACATGCAAATCACATGCCAAAAGCATGTGACATGCACAAAGCATGTGACATGCACAAAGCATGCGACATGCACATGACTTGACTTCTTATAACCTAAACCTAATTAGGGTTATATGATTATGTTTTAGTGAAAACAAATAGAGTAAAAAAAGTAGATTTTGAGTACCTCTTTTATCCTTCTATTTCCAAGGAATTTCAAGCATAATAACAAGGAAAAACAATTCGGTTTTGATTGAACATCAAGAAGAAAACTAAATTCAATTATTATTCTCCATCCATGCCCTCTTCTATTTTGTTTTACTAGTCTGTCAACAAAACTAGTAATTTTGGATTACTAATCATTCTCTTTACTTGTATGAATAGTTTGGAGTTCCTATATCCGTAGGGATTGAAAAGTTTGCTACAACTTTTCAAAAGGACAAGAAAGAAGGAGATCGACTTATAAGTAAGTTTTCAATCTCTTCTTCATAATCTTCTCTGTATTTATTGTTTTCTATATATAAAATTGCTAGATCCAATGAAATCACATGCTTAAAATTTTTTAAATTACATCGTCTAGTGCTAAACATGTTTTCATAAACCAATAGTGGTATCAGAGTGATTTGGTTTGCAATTTATGCATAGAACACATGAGATTTCATTTTTTTAACTTATTATGGCTTGCGTCATTTTCTATTTTGAAGGGGTTAATGTTTGAATTTGGATTTGAAATTTTAACCACTTATTATTCATTAAATTAACTTGGTTTCTATTAAAAAAATTGTATGTATATGGGAAAATTTTATGAGATAAAAATTCATATGTTGCGTATGGTCTTAATAAAAGGCTTAATGGATTTTTTATGATGTTCTTGCTTGTTTATTGCGTGTTTAATTATTGAACATGTAAAAATCAATTATTCAATATGTTAACTTGATAATGGACCATTTTGAATGAATTTTGATTCAATTTTGATATGATTTAATGGAAACCATGTTCATATGTGCATAAGAAATCCTTTTATGGTATATTTGGTTTTTTTATTAATTCATGTATTTTAATGTTTAACACACATTAAAGGTTTTAAAAATAAAATTTTATTGATTGTGGAGATCAATAAGTATTTTATTTGAATTAAAACTCTTAAAAGGAGCAATTTAAGCATGATAAGTATTCTTATTGGTTTTGACTTTTGTTTTGATGTCTAAGTGATATATTAATATTTAAAGTGTGATTAAATAATTAATATATTACTGTTTGAATGATTATTAAATTTAATAAATAATTTATTCAAATAGAATTCAAAACATGTAAACCATATGTTTTCAAGTGCAAGCCTAATAACCATTTTAAAAGGCAAAATTTGTTTGAATTTTAAAATGGAAAAACCAAAATAACATTATTAGAAGATTATTTATTTTAAATGTATGCATGGATGATTGGCATGATGGTGATTATGTACTTAGCCCAATGTGATTGAGCATATGCATCATTTTATAATTTTTGGTAAATAGAGCATGTGAGTCCTGCCTTTCCTTAAATCTTCTTGTACTTCTCTTGTCATATACTCCCTCCAAATATAACTTTTTCTACTATTTAAATTTATAATTGGATTACATAGGGTGTAAAAAGATACAAATGGAGGTAAAAGGAGCAATCGAACAAAGGTGTGACTAAAAGTGGAACTGCAAGGCAAAATTTGTAATAGAATAATATTATTTCAAATTTTAGGGTTTGTAAAATCATGTATAACCTAGGTTTGAACTTAGACTTAGAAGTGCATAATCATCATATTATAAATTATTATAATGATATATGCATCAGTTGCATGAGCATGCCATAGCATGCATGAACCAGGACTATGCATGGTGCACCAATTGTACATACCCACCTTAAATGTTTTATGACATAAAGGAAATAAATCCCTCAAAGGAATATCAATCTAAGGCCTTCCATTTTCTAAGATAAGGGTGGAGAGCTTCTTATCATGCAGGTTATTAGGCATACTCAAGATTGTTTAACATGAGATATATCCAAGTTTTAAAAAATGAGTCGAATTTAAATAAAATATTTTATTTATTAGGCATACTTAAGGTAAAATATTTTATAGGCCGATTAGGGGAATTGTGTTATTAAGATGACATAAGTATCAAGAGAAGTTGATAGCCTAATGATTCAGTAGTCATATAGAGTAATGATTGACATGAGAGATGTTTACCTATTGACATTAAGTTCCAGTTTGTTGAGCATACTCAAGATTGGGATTAATGGTCATTGGATACTCACCCACTAAGGAAGGTAAAACACGACCTTCCCGGATTAGTAGTTGAGGGCTATTAGTTTGTAATAAAATAATAGGAGATAAAACCTAATAAAAGACCTTATTATGTTTTTAAAATACATGATGTTTTTAATGACACTTTTCTTCTTTTTCTCTAGATTTTCTAAAAATATCAAGAAAAGTTAATCTCCATGGAATTCTTAAACATAAACTAAATGGATCTAACTATATAGACTGGATTCACCAAATCAAAATAGTTTTGAAAGGTAAACAGATAGCCCATGTATTATATCAAGCTTATTCACACACACCTGTAAGAAAACTACTCTAAAAAGGTTAGAGATGCTTACAATAAGTTTAAGCAAGAGGATGAGATGGCTATCAACATCATGCCGGGAGCTATGGAGAATGATCTATAGAAGCAATACAAGACTATTAACTCTTGTACTATAGCTACTTATCTCAAAATGCTTTTTGAGGAAAAAGCAAGGATTGATAAATTTGAGCTCTCAAAGGCACTCTTTAGGTGCAAGATGGCAAAGGGATCATCAGTAGTCCTTCATGGCATTAAGATGCATGGCTACATATAGAGGCTGGAGGGTCTTGGTTTTGGACTAAAACTAGAGTTGGCTATTGATCTTATTTTGTAGTCACTACCATATAGTTATGCATAGTTTGTTCTTGACTATCAAATGAATAAGGGAGAAACTACCATCCTTGAGCTTATCAAATTATTGAAATATGCTTAGTAAGCCAATAATAAGAGTGCGAAAGCAACACTGGTAGTTAGTTCTTCCAGGCCTACCAAAAAGAAGGGTATAGCCAAGAAGAAGGGTAATGTCGCACCCTAATTTTGGACCGGCTTGATCCAGATCGATTCGGGATGTTTCTGGGCCAATTCGGGTTAGTCTTAGGCTAATCCGGGTTGATTCAGGGCCTTCTGGGCCGTTATGAGCTAACTCTGGCCCGTTCCGGGGTGTCTCGTGTGCGTGGGCATATGTTTTATGGGTTTAGCATATGTTTTTAGGGTTTAGCATATGTTACATACGCGATCGCATATGTTTCATGGCACAACATACGTGATCGCGTATGTTCCCGAGGACAGACCAAATTAAGCCCTAATCTGCCATTTGGCTGGGGACCGGAATTTGAGAGCACGAAACCCTAGGTTTTAAACAGCCGCCAGCAGCCGTCAAACACCTTTTGACACCCAAACACTTAATTCTAACTAATCTAAGGCCTTAGGATTAATCAAAACGCATTAAAATCAACTGGAATTGGGCGTTTTAACACCTAAACTTGGATTCGGGATTGGAATT
>CANYBF010320035.1:0-14804 GCA_948192965.1 Dalechampia spathulata
AAATTACCTTGTAGCAGGGGCTGTTCTTCGTAGATCTTCACTCCAGGAACGTTTAGGGACCCTAACTAAGCAGATTAGGTCTCTAAATCCTAAGAAATTAATTAATTAAGTGTTTAATTAATTGTGGGAGTATTTTGGCAGAGGTTTGCCTACTCTCAGAGCAAAATTCGGATCACTAATCTGCTGCCCAAGCTCTATATTTATAGAGCAAATTTTTGGGTGACAGATTTGTAATTTTCGGGCTGTATTTGTGTACATGTGCGCCACATGTACACCTATGTGCGCCACACATAGGCTATATGTGGCGCACATAGCCCTATATGCGCGCGCATATAGCCTAGAAACCCTCGCATGGGGCCCACTGTGGTTGCTTTCGGAATGCGCCGTGAAGCATACAAGCATTATTCGATGTGAGGAACAACTTTCCAGAAGAAAGTTTTTCCAAATTAGGTCCCGAAATGGCCCTGGGCCAAACGTCTTTTTAGGAGGACACTATGCAACGTGCGTAGCCTATAGGGCTATGCGCTACGCACGTTGCCTATGCGCTTCACCTCGTACGGGCGAAACGGAATATGAGCCATATGTCTATCAAAGTGTAATCGACATTCTGAGAAACTTTACAGTTATAAATTTTCTCAAATTCGGCTCCGAACGTCGAGTTTTGGCTATTGGGCCCAATTTAGGGCCCGATAGGCCCATTAAGGGCAAAAATGGCAAACGGGGGTGCCGTGAGCCGTGCCTCGTGCTGGCGATAGTGAAAATGTGTTCTATGCATCGAGAACACCTAGATTGGTGATTTCGGGCGGTGGGCCCGCCTGGGTACTATTCATGATGAATAGTACCCCCTATGGGCCCCACAGTGCAAACAGGCCCGGGAAGTGGCAAATAGCATACCAAGCGTTCTACCGTAAGTGAGGCAGGTGATAGGGTGCATTCTGTGCGTACAGAACGCATTAAAGCGATCGATAGTGGGAAGCGGACCCCACTAGTGTTTAGCGGGCCCCACAGCGAAGTGAGCCTATCAACGTGGCGTTTAAGATACCATGGGATGTACCTTGTGTAAGGTAATAGCGGAATGTATTCTGTGAGTACAGAATACACAGGATTGGCTAATCGGGGATGCGGGTCCCGCAAGGTTACTATTCCTAATGAATAGTGACCTAGGACTAAAATGCAACATTTTGCATTCTGCGTATCCTATTACGCGTAGGCAGGTGTGAAATGTATTCTGTAAGTACAAAATACATCGAATAGGAAATGGGAACGACAGGTTCCTATTATTGCTAAGTGGGTCCCACTACGCAGTGGGCCCAGAAGATGGCATTTGCGATGCCCAGCATTGTGCCTTGCGTAAGGCATCGTGGGATTGTATTCTGTAAGTACAGAATACACAGAATAGGCATTAGGGGCAGCGGGCCCCGCTTCTGCTGGGTGGGCCCTACCAATGCACTATTCATATGAATAGTACCCGAGGCCAAAAATGCAATGTTTCGCATTTTAAGCGGCTTGCCCTGCACAGGCAATAAGGAAGGGGTGTTCTGTATGCACAGAATACTCAGAATACACGGCGGGTCCCGCCAGGCACCATGGTGGCCCCCACCAGTTCTGAAATGTTCTGCGCACCAGAACACGCAGAGGAAGACACGAAGGCCAATACACATAATAGGGAGTGATACCGGGGACTAAATCCTAACCGAATCAACAAAGACCCCAAATTATAAGATGGTGAAAAGTCAGGGTCAACAACCACTGATTCGATCGGCCCGACAGTGACAGTAGCGGTGAAGGTACCAGTAACTTCCCTTTTAGACTCATCATATGCCCTGATAATAGTCTTACATGGTTTCAGGTCTGAAAGTTAAACTCCAAACTTGGGCAGCACCTTGAGAGGATAGATGCTGATGCTTGAACCATCATCCACCATGACATATGAGGTGGAGAAGTACATGATATTCACCTTGATGAAGAGTGCTTTGTTGTGGTGGACACCCTCGGTCAGTAGATCTGCATCAGAGAAGGTGATCATGCTGGATGGCAACTCTCGGTTCACCAACTGACTCTTCATGCTGAAGGTAGAAGCAGATGGAGAGATTCTTATGCTTGAGAGTGCTTTAATGATGGCCTGTCAATGCTATTGGGAGGATAGCACCAAGTCCCAGATGCTAATGTTAGCTTGTGTCTTCTTCAGCTGCTTGACAACAACATTATCAGGCTGAGTAGCCTGATCAGCTGGTTGTGGAGCTAGAACATTGCTTGGACCAGCCTCTTCCCTAGCTGGTCTAGCCTTGGTCAGCTTTTTAAGAGCTTCTTGTTTCTTCCTGAGGTCGGGAGGAGTGAACACCTTACCACTTCGAGTCATGTTGTAGACTCGAGAGGACATCTTGTTAGCACCTAACCCTTTCTGCTACTTGGGTGGTTTTGATACTGGTTTAGCTGCCTTGGGAGTCTCGATGAATTTTCCTTTTTTAGAAGCCTGATCCCGTGACGATTCAAACTAGTAGAATCCTAAGTAGCTGTAGACTCATCCTCTGAACTGTCGTATCATATGTCAATGACACCAATATCAAACCCACTACTGGGTTGGAAGGTAATAGCGAGTAACCGAGTAATCTCCTCACTATCGAGGGGAGAAAAGGAGTTGAGAACCAGAGATTCTGGTAACCTTGATTGGAGCATGTAGGTGCAGTTTGCTTTATGGTAGTTTGACAGCGGGTTTGTTTTGGTTGATGGTTTGGATTTTTCAGGGTCTTCGATCTCACCAGAGTCAATGAGATTTTGATTGACCAGTCTGAGGGAGTGACAGTCATCAGTGTTGTGACCATGGTGCTGGTGATAGTGGTAATAAGTTTTGGTGTCCATTGAGGCTGGGGGTGGTGTTTTGAAGTTTGGTTCAATTGGTTTGATGAGCTTGGCTTTAAAGAGATGCCCGAAAACCTTGGAAAGTGGTATTCTAAGATCTGAAAATCTCCTGGATAGGGTAGTGTTTTGGAGTATGGGGTTTGGTGTTTGTAGGGCATTGATGTAGTGAGGTTTCTATGTTTGTAGGGTGTTAGTATAGTGAGGTTTTGGTTGTGTCTGAGTGTATGTGGTGGTTTTGGATTTTGGGAAGGAAAGCTCCTTTTGCTTACCCTTGATCTACTCAATGCATTATCCTACAGAGTAGATGCCCTTGAAAGTGTGGAACGTCTAATACTTCAGCTTATCCTGGTAGAGTGGTAGCGACCCCATGATAAGCTTGTTGATCATGTCAGATTCAGATGGCTTCTGTCTGACCAGTACTGCTTTGTCCATCCAGTGACTGAAGTAATCCATAAAAGATTCATTGGCTTTTTGTTTAACCATTTCCAAATCCATTAAGGTTACATCAAATCGAGACTTGAACTTATATTATTTACAAAAGGTAGTACAGAGAGGCTTCCACTCAACCGTGGTTGCCTTGCTAAGACTATGATACCAGGCTAGCACTGGTCCCTTAATGAGATGAAGAAGAGTCAAACTATCTGATCATCCGACAAGTGTGTAGTGCTCATCATCATGGTGTAGGTCTTCAAATGGTTCTTCAGGTCCCTAACTCCACCGTACTTCAGAACATCAGGGAGCTTGAAGTTGGCAGGCAGCCCCTTGATAGCTCAGAATGAGAACTTATCAAAGTCCAGGTTAGACCCCATGCCTTTGGTCTTCATGATAGTTTGTAGCTGTTCTATCTTCTGCTCCAACACAGTGGTCTCAGAATTCTGAACATCATGCATATGGAGTGAGACATCATCATCAGTCTCCATGTCGTACAGGTTGACACCCTTCCCCTTTTCCTTTATCGAAGCTGGTAGGGTGATGAATTCAGCCAGACTAAGTGCCTCTCAATTTTGTTGTTGTAGGAGAGTCTTGAAGTCATCATTCAGAAGCTTGGCCACAGATTGGTCGATGAGCTTCTGAAATGCAGCAAGTGTGGCCTCATCTAGCATCGAGGCAGCAGGGGTAGATGATGATGCAATATTCCTAGAATTTTGTGAGATACATGAGTATGCATATGGTATTACGTTTGATGTATGTGATGAGACACATAGAATGTATGCATGTCCTATGCTAGGAAATAATGCGATGTCATGGCTGTGACAAAGTAAGTTAGCATGCATATGCATGGGTGCACGTGATGCATCATGTAGGATGTATGCATGTCCTATGCTAGGAAACATCCAGCGTTATGGCTGCAAAAGCAAAATCTGTTAGAAAATTGCATGTATGTATGTATGTATGCGTGTTTGGACAGAAAACACAAAAATGGTTAGCGAACACGTAACACACAGCAACGCTCCCTTCCAACCTTATACCTCCATGAGATTTGATCAATCCAAGTTCTCCTTTTCCTAGGTGGGATACTAGCCCAGAGTTATATTGGGAACTCTAGGTGCGATTCTCTTAATAAGGCAAGCAAAAGGGTTGATTGTTGCTCGATCATATGAGGGATTATAGCAAAAACTTGACAGCACTTTAACCAAATCATATTGCAATGATAAGAGAATGCCGATGGAATTGGCATGAGGTTATGCAACCAAACGGAATCATGAAAGGATTCTGACTCTCATTGTTATGATAAGAGTATGCCCATGGAATAGGCATGGGGTTGTGCAACCATACGAAATCATGAAAGGATTCCGACTCTTAGTAGAGCAATATGGGCATGATCATATTGTAATGATAAGAGTAGGCCCGTGGAATAAGCGTGAGGTTATGCAACCATAAGGAATCATGAAAGGATTCCAACTATTAGCAGAGCAATACATGGAAGGAAAATAGGCCAGGTTTATGGAAATCCACTAACATGATAGGGCAAAGATCCACATAGCATGCAATAAGGGTCCTAGTTTGGAATGTTGCTAGGCTTACTATATGGGCTTTGTGTTCGGTGGATCAAACTCTATCTCACTCCTTACCGGTACCTGGAAGGAATTCTCGTAAGGATGACCAGTCTCGTCATAAGTGTAGATCAATGGGTCCTATGGCCACATCAGCTGGCCTTCCACAAAGTCTGCTAGACGTTCATATCCTAGGGGCACCTCTAGAGTACTAGACATAGGTCTCGGTGCGCTCATGCCAGGTCTGACATCACGAGACCTCTTCAAGGCACCGCTACCTTGAGAACTACTAACAATTGGCAAACTATGGTGCCTGCCTTGGTCTTTGTGAATATTAGGTCTAACATCAGACCCACTGGCTCTGTCATGTAGACCTCTGCATATAGAAAGCTCCACAGACCCCAGTAACCTCAATTGGATGAAAGTGGGGTAATCCACTGGCGAATCAGACAGATGCTCCCACCTGGGAATACCATTCAGTACAGTAATTATCTCTGGGTCAGTCTTAATACAAGATACCTAGAACATCACTCTTAGGGGTGCAGTAGTCTCCACTCGACCCTTTGGCCCTAGGTGCCAGTCTACAATGTGCTCGCTCAGATAAAAGAGTCTACCTTCAGGACTCTCCAACAACATGTGTTGCTCATCCTTACGCATCGAGCTAATTAAGTACTTTGGCCTCGGGTACATATTGCTCCAAGGATGGGGACACACCTATTTTGATAATGACAAGAGATTAGAAACCTACTCAGGTATTTCTCAAACCATTTCAATACAGTTTAATGCTAATTAAATTGTTTCTTCTTACCTAATCCCAAGTTAAGTTGTTGAGATGCTCTCTCAACTCGTCCATTGTATAATTGAGCCTTCGTCGTAATGTACTCCATGCCTACATTCATGAAAAACCAAGAGGTATCCCATGTGGGATTTTAGGCTCTGGCAGTAGCCCAAACTCATATGCCATGATCTTCAAGGTCAACATGCACCGTCAGCAAGACTTAGAAGGACATTACGATAACAGAATCAATAGAATTCTACTTACCTCTATGACCTACCAGCAGCCGATAAAGCAGCCTCTACAATGCCTACTGTAGAAATCTAACCCCTGCATTAGATGGGCTAGACTGGCACTGCCCCAGTCATATCGCCCGATAGCCTCCAAGTCATAGAGAGCCCACAATACGGACATATGGACACTGTTTCAGTTATCATTGAATAGTGAACACCCTAACATGTACAGCAAGAAGCTACGGGTGTATTGATCCATAGAGATCATTCTACCTAGTATTTCAGCCAACACCACTTCCCAGAGACAGTCATAAGAAATACTATGTCCTCCTCTTATATTGGGTGTCACGCCTAGGAGGTCAAATATTGCACCATACAACCAGTGCGGTGATGTCAACTTGGCGTCAAACTGGACAGGCAGTCTTGTGCACTCTAACCCGATGATTCTAGCAAATATCCCCAAAGTAATCGCAATCTCACCTATCGGCAAGTGGAAGGTATGGGTGGAATCCATCCACCACTCAATCATAGTAGTGATAACAAGCCTGTTACACCTCTTCTCCATGCCAGTGAAGCAGGAGATATATGGACCAAAGCAGCTCCGGTCCACTCTCACACGGATCTCCCGAGGTAGTTGGGAGTACCACTCAAATACTTCGTAGATGCTACCAGCTCTGACGACCGTCCACTCCCTCTGCAAATTATAGAATTTAGATAAGCTTTTAGACTAAATTATAGAATGTATACAACGCTTTCAGAGACTCAGAGCTCCTCCCCTTAACCCTAAAATGCACCTATTCATGCTTATGAATCACTAAAATGCCTAACCTCTCAAAAAATGATCGAAAAACATACATTCTAGCCTATTTCCCACTACTATGTATGCCACACATAGCACTATATAGGCTATACATAGGCTATGTGCGCCACACATAGTGCTATGTGTGCCACATATAGCGAAACCCGTACCAAAAACTACGATTTTCATCAAACCGTTCAAGCAAACACGCACCTACCTAAACCTAACAACAACTTAACATATAATCCTAGCCTAATAGTGGCTTAAACACATCAAAAACAACCTCAAACTTAAATTCCAAAAAAACATAAAATCGAGTCAAGTCATAGAAAACTCACCTTCTTGGGAGGAGCTCGGGACCGATGGGAGCCTATGGCAAAAGTCTCTGCAATTTGATCACCAAAACGAGCTCTAAAGTATGCATCACACGTTGTAAACTTGGTTAGAGCATAGCTCGGGACCTATTCGGGGTCCCAAAGGGTTGGTTGTATCCTAATACTGACCATTTTTGCAAAAATGTTAAGTCTCAGGATTAAGGAATTGAGAGAAAATCAATTTTTGGAAGGGAAACCAAATGATTTTTGAATTGGGGGCTTGGATATTTAAAATTTCCAAGCTATATGCGCCACACATAAGGGAATGTGCTCCGCATGTAGCAAATTTTGCTAACATGCACCACCTTCTAGGAGTGCCTGCTAATGTGCGCCACCCTCCCACTAATATGCACATGAAAAGTTAGGCCTCTGGTAAAAATTTCAAAATTTTTAGAGGTCATTTGCTCCACCGAGCCTAATTTTCAGGTATTTTTCCTAGACCATTTCAATACCAATTTCATTGACAAATTATTTTTCCATGTTTAGCACAGATAGAAAATTGATCGACCAGACGATAAAAAATATGCAGACTTTTGAGACAGAAAACACTTATTTGATGGTACGAGAATTGATCTGATGGTTGATCACCCTGACTCAGCAGACGGTCACCTCTGGTTTTGCAGCTGAACCATTCGATCTAGTAGAGATCATAGAGTCAAGCCTTTGACTTCAAAACCCTAGCCATAGGCATCTGAATGCCAACTTCAGATGATGAATCTCGCATTGAAGCCATCGGTCTTGTAGTGACAACCAGTCATCCCTGATTGGATAGCCTGAATGCTGGGCCCCCAGTGATAGAATTGGGATTTTTACTGGTCAAAACCGTCAACCAGAAAATGTCAAAGACCCAGTAGAGGATCCTAAATGCCGCTTTGGAGATATTTGACATTTATTTGACGGCGCGAGCATCGACCCAGCAAACGGTCACCTCTGGGCCCACAGTTGACCACTCAATCCAACAATGATCATAGAACCAAGCCTCTGGTTCCTAAATCCTTGTAGTAGGCATTTGAACATTGATTATAGATGATTCCAAGCCTCACAGCAAAGTTATCAATCTTACAGAAGATCACTGATCAGCATTGATCAGTTTAGCTCGAGCATCGGGCTCCCAGTGACAGAATTGGGTTCCTAAGCCTCAAATGAGCAATAGATCAGCTTTAATCTGAGCACCGGGCTCCCAGTTGAAGAATTGGATTGTAAACCTCAACGCGAGCACTCTGTAAAGCCTCAACGCGAGCACCTCGCAAGCCTTAGTAGGAATATCAGGCCTCGACGCAAGCATCGCTCAGGTACCTTCCTTACTTCCTGTGAAAAGTCATGCTATGATCAGATCTCATTTTGACGCTTATGGGGCATGGGGCGCACGTCCTGATGCAACCCCAGTGGGCCCCATGCGACGGGTCAAAATGCTATATATGTAGCATGTAGCACTACATGCTACACATATAGGCTATGTATGGTGCACATAGCTTTATGTGTGGCACACATAGCCTTAAAATTTTCAAATCCAGACCAAAAATTACAATTTTTTCAAACCCTAATTTGGCTATATAAATATAGAGCTTGGGGTTCATCTGAGGGGATCCAAAAATTGTTCTTGAGCAAGGCTAAACTATGCCAAAATTCCTCCAAAATTAATTAAACACTTAATTAATTAAACTCTTTGGATTTAGAGACTAATTAGCTCTAGTTAGGCTCCCTAAGCATGATTGGAAGCAAGATCAAGAAGAAAAACCTATTGCCCTAAGGTAATTTCTTCATTTTCTTCCATTTTCTTTGGATTTTTGCATAAATCTCTTATTTTTGGCTTGATCCTCTTGTGATTGGCTTCAATCATGTGTTTTTATTGTTTACTCATGCTGTTGGGTACTCAAAATCACTGATTTCTAGCTTTGATCTGCCTAGATCTGAGCTGAATTTCATATTTTTCTTGAAAATGTCCATTTTTCCTCTATTTTCTAGGCTATGTGCACCACATGTAGCTCATGTGTGGCGCACATAGGCCATTTCAAAGAAAATGCTGTTTTTCTCTCATTTTACTCTGGTTTTTCACCCGATTTGGTCTTTCCAACAGCATTTGAGGCCTCCCTATGCCTCTGGTGTTCTGGATCTACCATATATTTCACAGATCTATAATAATTTTAACTATGAAATTATTTTTTCTTATGTTGGATGCAAATCCACGAAGCAAAAATGCATTTTCAGCCCTAGATCTGCCTAGATGGGGGTTGGATCTTGGGTTTTTGCTGAAAAACCTTTGATTTTCCTCTGTTTTCTTTGCTATGTGCACCATACATCCATCTATGTATGCCATACATAGCCTATGTGTGGTTCATAGAGGTCTATGTGAAGCGCACATAGATCCCGGATTTCACAGAAAAAGCCATTTTTCACCCGATTTGCTTCGGATCCAATTTTTTCAGCAACTCCAGAGGCTTGTTCATGCTCTTGGGGTTCTGGATCTATCAAATATTGTCCAAATATAATTGATTTTAGCCTTAAAATTAATCATTCAAATTAATTGTTTAGATTGCAAATCGAAGGCTGATTTGAGCTCAAAATGAGGTACTGTCTTCATTAAAGTTGCATATTTTTATCTGTAGATCATTTCTGTACTAACAGATTTGATTTTCTTACAGATTCATGAGCTATGTATGCCACATGTCATGTTATGTGCGCCATAAATAGCCTGTGTGTGGCACACATAGCAAAACATGCGGCGTACGTTCTCTGTAAAATTTTCTGAAAATCACATTTTTCGATCATTTTCAAAACTAATTTGATTTTTCCAGTCATATTTGATGCTTTAAAGTAGCTCAAGTGTATTGGATATATCATAAAATAATTACATTTAATTAATTTTGGCCTCAAAATTAATTTTTTAATGATCAAATGCTTATTTGGTTCATATAAATTCAATTTTTAAAAGGATTGGATTCAAATCAATTGAGGGGCTATCTCCAAATTATTCCAAGTGAGGTTAGCACTCCCATTTGATTTTCCATTATCAAACAAAAATAATTTTATTTAAAATTATTTTTATTTTCACGATCCAACTTGTATAAATTCATGTGATTTTATTTGTGTTTATTTTGCATATTGCCATTGTGCATTTTTGGCTAATGCTACCCGAGCCGAAATAGTACCCGAGGAGGAACGGGGTGTTACTTAACACCCCAAAATTATGTATGCATGGACATTTGTGTAATAGGATAGGATTATTATTTGCTTTGTAATAATTCCCCTAAAATCCCGTGTGTACCCCTAATTCCTCGATCTCTTTCACCAGCCTTTCGGTATTATTATTCTTGGATGGATTTATATTTGTTAAAATATATGTCATCATGTCACATGCTACATCACACACTACTATGATATGTCATGCATATGCCATGCCATGCCATAACATACTATATTTTGTATGCTTATACATATAAATACATTAAATATAATCAAAATATGCCAATACACAATGCAATACGCACAACTTATCATACTATATGCCATGCCATGCTATTATGCCATGCCATATCACATGCTATCATCATGTCATATGCCATTATGCTATGCCATATATGTACCATGTCAAGTCGTATGCCATGATAAATACCATGTCATGCATATGTCAGGCCATTATACTATGTCATATCATGCATATGGTATGTCATCCGCTTCGCATATCATGCATATACCATGTCATTTACTTCACATGCCATGCATATGTCATGTCATTCATCTCGTATGTCATGCATATGTCATGTCATTCATCTCGTATGTCATGCATATGTCATGTTACATCACATATCATGCATATGGTATGTCATCCACCTCACATGTCATGCATATGCCATGTTATACATCATTCCATATGCCATGCATATGACATGTCATCTATCTTGCATGTCATGCATATGCTATGCCACTCACTTCATATACCACACATACACCATACATTCTATAATGCCAAAAATGCTAACGTATTATGCTATATGTGCTATTTACCATGATTTTATGCCTACATATCATGCTAAGTTGCCATATCATACATATGATATGTCATTCATCTTCACATGACATGCATATGCCATGTTATTTTATCGCTATTTTGCATACCATGCATATGCCATACCATCCAAATGTCATATAGCCTTATATGTCATTCTATGTGCAACCTTGCAATGCCAAATCACATATTGTGTTGTGTGTTTACATTTATGCTCGTGTGCTTGCCTGTTTAGGATAATTAATCCCAACTATAATGGTAAAATCAATCTTGAAAACTCATAGAAATAGATCTCCACCACCTGAACCTAATCTCTGAAGGGTTTAATTAGCACTCATGCTATGGGTCGGTTGGACCAATCCGGAACCATCTGGTGGTGACTCCCTCGTGACTCTTTCGAGTCCGTATCATTCCTTAAGGTAACCCCTTGAGAAGACTGTGCTTTCACTCTAAGTATGGTCCTCGGTTCGTGAGCCTCGTAAGCCTTACTCTGGGCTCTGGCAGAAACCGATGCTCACACAAAGGACCAATCAATTTCTTAAGAATTGACAAGTACCTGAGGTACTTTTCTTATCAACCACACTCCCAACAAAGTCAGTACTAAAATATGCAAGCAAGTTAAAAGAAGATTTCTAGGATACCATAAAACTGAAGTGTGATGTACCAATCAAGTATTTGAAAATATATTATACAACACGTAAATGAAAACTCTATTGGAGATAATTGAAAATATGCATACATACATACCATAAATACAATATTGCATGTATGAATGAACATAATGTAAATTAAGGGATTGATTTGTATGCATTAATAGAAACACCATAGGAAAAATATTATTTTTGCATAATTAATGACTGCATGAGAATTAAATATGTCATGTATATGCATATATGTAATTTATTTAGGCTGAATGTATAATTAAGTTATGTAAGCCACTACATAAATTGGACTCCTTAGGTTGGTTGTATGTGTGAGTGTGTGTGAGCTTCTCATTTGGGGTTAGGATATGTTAAATTGGCCATACTAATGGGTAATTAAATTATTGATCATATGTATTTCTTTTGGAAAGGATTGTATTGATTAATACTAAATCTTAGGCTTGATTGTGGTTGACTTAAGTATCTAAATTTAAATGAGGTGTTGACTAATTGAAGTTGAAATGTATGATAGTGAAATGCTATGAAATTGAGCTTTCAATTTATTAAAATTATAAATAAATTATGCACACTAAAGGATGTGGAATGTAAATATTCTTTAATGTATAAAAATTGAACATCTCTAGCATTTACTAATTGTTATATGCTTATGAATATATACAGTTATAAGGAAAATGTTGGACTAATTTGCATGTTTATGATGGATACATTTATGCAACTTATGTAGGTGTGATCAAATGATTATGCATAAGTTGAGAGATATGATTGAATATGAACTTATGCATGAATTAATTGGTATTATCAAAGCATATGTAAATGCATATATATATATATTGCGTATGATTGCAAAATATTTGACCAAGAAATAGGAATGATTAATCCTTGCACTTATAATTGGTTTGAATGGATTGAAATAATAAATCCTATAAAATTTAGTTTTGAGTTAGATAGCTCATTAATTATGGAGGAATTATGCACATATAACCTTACTAAAGTTGAACCAAAAGATGTGTTTGTATAAATTAAAGCTACTGATGTCTTACATGAACTATCCATGTATATTGATTATGTATCTTGATCATAGATGTTTTATAAACATGAAATTTTTAAAGGAACCATGAAACATAACATACATTTGTGCTTATGAGTTAAGGTTAAACTAAAAGTTTATGCATAGTAGATTGACCATTCATAACTAACCTATGTTTAAGCATTATGTACTTGATTACATGGTTATAACTAAGGTTGGTTGCAATAAAATAAAGCTTAAGCTTATCAATTTGGTTAGCAATGTTATACAATTGGACCATATGAGGGAATTAAATAATTTTGGATTGCTTATGATGTAAGGAAGGAAAGATAAATGTTCACTAATGTATGCTTTAACTCTTTAAACAACAACCTAATATATGTTATGGAAACCAAGATCACTGAAAAAAATCAAGAACTCCTTAATCAAAATTGACCAAATAATTTGTCTAATTACCCAAGATGTGCATTACAAGATAATTCACACATTAGAATAATTAGAATAGGAATCAAAATAGCAATACAATTGAAAATAATAATTTAAAAGCAATTTAAACACCTTTTGGATAAATATGAATTGAAAGCTTCTCACTTTCTATTAAGATTTTTATTTTTGATTCAAGAAGATGACACCTTCACACATTGTTTTTCTCAATCTAAATACAATGAAAAGTCATCCTACCTAACCCCCAAGTGACTTTTCAAAAAACCTCTTTAAATGATAAATAAATCCAACATTTTTAACATTGTCACGCTCATGACAAGGGTGTCACGCTTGCGATAGCCTAACCTTCTGTCATGATCACACCATCTCTATCATGATTATGATAATAACTTTTCTAAGATGCTTTTGTATGTTTTTAACTTAGAAAAATTATATTTTTATCCTAATTTTTGCATAAGTTACATCTCGTGAAGTTTTTAGCTCATTAAGCCCCTGTAATTTTTATAAACTCTAACTTTTACTTGAACTACCCCTTGGGTTTTCAATTCAGTGAGTTGATCTAATTTTTACATGAGTAGCCTTTTGTAAGATTTTCAACTCAACAAGCTTTTTATTATTTTTATTTATTTTCTTCCTTTTTTTTTAACATATATGGCTTTAGGAGAAGTTGGGCATTCTGGCACCATAATGGGTGATTCGTAGAGATACATACCATGTAGCTATATGAGGAGAGGCTACACCTTTAACGAGGTAAGGACATTGACTTTCAATGGTTTGATTGAGTTGATGAGGGTCATCCTTAAGAGTGAGCTCTGGTGGACCTATTCTTGGTGGCATATATAACATATGACAGTGAGGATATACATTGATTGTATTCTACTACTAAGATTGAGAGCATGCATCCAGTATAGTCATACTAGAGTATGAGTGCCCGATTTCTGCCAGAGCCCATAGCGAGGCTTGCGATGCTCACGGACCGAGGACCGCACTTGGAGCAAAAGTGCAGTCTTCCTAAGGGGTTCCCTTAGGGAATGATACAGACTCGAAAGAGTCGCAAGGGAGTCACCATCGGATGGTTCCGGATTGGTCCAACCAACCCATAGCATGAGTGCTAGTTAAACCCTTCAGAGATTGGGTTTGGGTGGTGGAGATCTATTCTATGAGTTTCCAAGATCGATTTTACCATTATAGTTGGGATTAATTGTCCTAAGCAGGCAAGCATATAAGCGTATATGTAAACACACAACGCAGCATGTGATTTGACATTGCAAGGTTGCATGTAGAATGTCATATAATGCTATATGGCATTTGGATGGCATGACATGCAAAATAGCGATAAAATAACATGGCATATGCATGGTATGTGAGCATGTATGACATATCATATGCATGATATGGCAACCTAGTATGATATGTAATCACATAATCATGGCAAATAGCTTATAGCATTATGCATTAACATTTTGAATTGTATTGGTGTTGGGCGTATGCATGGCATATGCATGGTGTACGAAGTGAAATGAGTGGCATAGCGTATGCATGACATGTGATATGATGTATGGCATGGTATATGCATGTCATGTGAGGGTGTATGACATATCATATGCATGATATATGAATATGATGCATGA
>CANYBF010320043.1:0-10560 GCA_948192965.1 Dalechampia spathulata
CTTCTGGTACGCCCGTACGCACTCGAGGCCCTCAATTCCCTATTCCATTGACCCTGGTACGCCCGTACGGCTATCCCGTACGCCCATACCACTCACCAAAACTACCTTAACATGCCTATTGGCATGCCTAACTCATCCAAAACCTGTAAAACACACTTCTAAACCAATCCTAACATATCAAACTCACTGTTCCTCATCCAACCGAGAAGACACGCTTCCCAATAAGGCAACAGTGTCATAAAATACCATAACAAGTACAAGCATACATACATACATACACGTATACACATCATCAAAGCATAACAAACCACATACGCATACATACCTCTACCCGTAACCTAGCGTACAACTACTAGGGTCTAAACCACGGGTGTAACAAGTTTTGGGGTGTGTAATATATCGTTGGAAAGATCTTTGAGTTTAGTTTTTAATGGTTTAAAAGTTATTTAATTTGAAGGTGATTTACTTATTCAAAAGTCTTATACAATGAGCAAAGGTCTTAAAAGGCAGAATATGTTTTAACTTAACATGCATACCAACTTAAGTTTCTAAGTGATCTATCATACAAACTTGCTTAAAATTCTTAAATGCATAATCTTATACATCTATTAAAAGACATTTAAGGGGTACATATGATAGAGTATTGATAAGAATAGTATTTTACCATAAGCATAGTATCAATCGATCAAATGTATAGTACCTATGGTTAAATGATTTGTTTGCTCAGATAATGAACATTAAGGCATATAAACTTAATACAATGGTACTTAAATATGAGAAATCAATGTTATATGTAAGACTAAACCAAAAGACATGCTAAATATATTGTTTATATGGTTATTGATTTGTATATGTAACTACACCTTGAATGTAAGATAAGCTTCGTTATATATGAAAGTTGAGTGATGTTATATATGTATGCATTACAAGTTGTTATGACTAATATGAGTACTTGAACATGAACATATGAGTAAGTTGAGGCATGTATGAGATTAGTGTTGTATATTATTATCAAAATGAAACCAATAGTACTTATATACATTCATGTAAGCGATATTGACTAATATACAAGAAATGGTCGAAATACTGATCTAATCACTAAAAGTGAAATATGGAATACTATAAGATGAATTCATGCTTACATGTTCAAGATGAATTAAAGTGAAAATATGGCTTCTTGTTATAGATAGATATGAATGCTTAAAGGTGTTAAGTTACATAGATAATGTGAATGATTAATGGGCCACTCGTTAAAGTTTAGAGATTGTATGTTATATTGAGCATGTTAAATGATGTCTAAAAATATGAAAAGAGTATAAATGACTTTAGTTGACCTATATGAGCATAACATGGAATGAAATGCATAAATATCCATATGACTTTCACGTGTGATATGATTCATTCTTTGAAATAAAAGTATGATATCTTAATATGACTAAGTGCCTCAATAGTGTAATAGATTTTATTCTTAAATACTTGAACAATAATGTTGCCATAAGCATTACTAAAAGGACAAGGTAGCATTATTTCATTATGGATACCATGGACTCGCGCAAACAGGTTTGTGTTATTTATTAGCTGATTCCTTGTTAGTGGATCGGCAGGTAAGTTATTAACTTGCCTTGATATTAACATGTGATTACATGTTTTATTTGATATTTTACTACACTATGAACATTAATGATTAATGTTCAATTAAAAGTGATTGTTAAAGAGTATAGTTTACATTGTATGATGTCATGACCTATTTAATAAGGTCGATAACTAAAGTATTATGTTTTCTTGAGATTTTATCTGATGATATATAATATGATGACGTACTAAATGAGGTCAACAAATGAGTTATCATAGAAATAAAGATATTATATAATGTTTATGCCCTTTCTTTATAAAAGATCAAAAGATATAAAATGTGCATAATGATTTATGATGAAAGATTATTACTATACCGCAATGATATATAGTTATAAGATAGCAATGTGTGAGTTACTATATCTTAAGTTTATAGTTATATTGAATGTGGTATTTTATCTATGATGTGTCATGATTTGTAATGAATATTTAATAGTGATTTATAATTGATGGATTATATTATCACGACTTATTAATCAAGGTCAATGAGCAATGTTTGAATGTACGTGCATTATGAAATGATCTTCATTATAATTAATATTATTGAATGTATGAAATAGATTATGTATGATATTTTATTGTGATGCTTACATATTTTCATTATAGCATCATAGCATAACACATACATATCATGTCATGAATCATCTATATACATAATCGTATTCATGGCATGACATGGAGGAATAAGAAAGGAGGAAAATGAGTGAATGTGAGATAATGATCAATAAAAGTGTACTAGGTCATAGAGATGATGGATTCCCTTGATGGAATCATACAATTATAATGCCCTCCTACAGGAGATGAGTACCGGTACATAGAGGGACCCAGTTACGAAATGGGATTGTGCACAATCATACAGAAAAGAATTGAAATGTTATAGAAAAATCAGAGGGAGAATGCAAAGCATGAATGCATTCTCATAAACATGCATCATCATTCATATATCATGAAATTAAAGGGAATGCAATGATGAATGCACTATACATTTGCTTATATAAAGATGTTCATAGAGTAATGAAGCATAATACAATATGTTGTATATGATACAGATACATTGATACACATATGTTTACAGTATTAATGCACAGGGCATAGTTATGCTATAAAGGAAATAATATGCAGTTATTCAAACTCATGCTCCAAAGCGGCAATGGTCATGCTGACGAAATGATATTATATGGTTATAGTATTTTAATATTGTAGAGATTATGATATAATATTATAGAGACTTCAGTTATAAATGCATGAACCTATGCTTATAAAAAGAATCTTTATGCTGAGGAATTATAGAGATAAAGTATGATATTTCACAATGATTATATGATATGCTTTCATTATAGGAATGTTTTATAGTAATGATAATAGACAACAGTGTTATGCTGAGAGTATGATGTTATTCATTGTTAATATTTATATGTTGATCATTTATAAAGGTACATAGATAGAGATAATGATTTGTATTCCTTAATTTATTATGAATTGTAACTGATAGGAATACATGACAGATTTAAACGTAATACACTTTATCATATTTACATGATTTAATCATATCATGGAAATGTTATAGTAATGATAATGAAAGATATTGATGTATATTAAGATGATATAGTATATATAATGTGAAACTTGTATTTTTCACAAGTGATATTATATCATGATAGATGAGTTGTTATAGAATTCCAGTAAATGTTTTATAATATTATGGATTAGTAGTGTTTATGAAGGATAATTATACGTATGAGTTGCTTGATAACATTATTCATGATTTGTTATATTATGATGTAACTATGTTTATGTTTAAGATTGATTTATACTACTGATGTCATGAAAGTCTTTATGAAAAACATGATTGGTTTGTATTTACCATGCTTCATGATTATAGCACCACTGAGTTTTATACTCAGCGTTCATCATTTGATGGATGTAGGTTAGCATATGGTAAAGAAACATGCGGATCCCATAGCACCAGTTTAGCAGTACTCCTTTTGATGGCAAGGACTTGGAAGAGTTTAATGTTTTTCTATATAGTAATGTATTAAGGCAGTAAACACATGTATGCTATATGAGTTATAATAGTCTTAAATGTTTTTCTCTAGACATAATATATAGTATGAATGTTACATATATTAACTTATAAGAAATAAACATCGTATGCTTTTCAGTTACATGAATATAAAGTTTTACAAAGATAGAGTTTGTTTTAAAAGTAATAATAAAAAAAATTTACATCCCTTGTAGGATAATCAATGGTTTCCATTTGTTTATAGACTATTTATTATTCTACGGGAGTATGTTTCACCGTGAGAGGGGTGTGACATTTTCATTGAAAATCGATCGCCCTTAGGATTTATTGTCAGTACTCGTTATTTAAATAAATATGAAGAATTAGAAAAAATTAGAAAATAAAAATAATAGTTAAATTTGTTTAAAGATCCTTGAGTAGCTCTTAGTTTTTTCGCTTATAGGAGCAGACTCCCAGTGAATGGTATTAGAGTCTTGTTTAAGGTTTTAGAAATATTAGGACTAATTTGAAACATTTTAAAAGTTTAAAGATAATAATGTAAAATAGAATTTTATAGTTTTGTCTTATTAAATATGGTCAAAGTGGTCCAAGTACAAACACACTAAATAGGGAATTTGTAGTAATAAGACACCAAACCAAGAATATTTAAAATTATTTATAGTAATTTAAGAAAAGGCGCCATGTTTGCTTATGTGAGGATATGAATTCTCCTTTTTGTTTACCAAACCAGGATATCAATTATACAGTCTGTTTGCAACAATTCTTATTTTATTAGCAGTTCTCATACCATGGATCACTTGGAACTCCTACCTCGTATTTAGAGTGTAAATGTGAAAATGATTTATCTTCTACATCAAAATGGAACCATACAACATCATGTCTTTTGAGAAGTGAAATTTCTCCACAAATAAAACTCTACCATTATTATTGTAAGCCACATTGTCTCCAAGAAATTATGAAATATATATGAACTTTTTGTTTGACTTTTACTTAGAAAAAACATCTTGTCATAATAAAAACCAATGGCCATATCAAAATTTTTGAAGGAAACTGCAATAGACATGGATTTAAATGTTTGAACTAAGTGAAAGAAATTGTATTCATCAAATGAGAGCATGACGAATCAAAATCAAGTCTAATGCCCGATACAAAGTAATTCTCTGTATATCATTACTGGAACTCACTTCCAAAAGAAAATACAATCAAGAACACCAATAAATACCATCATCAAAAAGTTAAACCATAACATATACCAATATCTGTTGATACGAAGGATCATTATTTTTAAATCTGCCATAAATTAGAATTTTTTTTCAGCATAACCTCTAAATAGTTTTTTTTTTTACCTTATTTTGTTAAATTGGCCGTCATTTTCCTATAGCAACGTTGATTTAATAATTTAAAGTTGGTCAAGTAAAGAATTGTCAGGCAATGTTATCTTTTTCAGAATTATAGGCAGTTATAATCCTTATGATTTCACCATCAGTAATTCTTTTATGAAGCAGAACACATCAGTAAAGGAAATAACTTAGATTACATGCATTTGCAAAAGCTACAGAAGAAAAATTTAAATCATATTACATGAGAAGATTGACAAGAAAAATTAAGTATGACTAATACATAAACATCCATTATAACATAACAGCCATAAATCATTAACGAAACATACTTCCAGAGAAAAGACAATGGAAACACCGATAGATACAATCATCAATTGAACAAAACAGTAACATGCATTAATATCTGCTGATGTATAGGGTGGTCATCAATCCTAATAGAAATGTGACATAGGATGCAAAAAGAACTCCAATAAAACCACACCATGTTAATGAAACTTTCACCTTCCTCATCTACATTGATGGATTGTGGCATCGAGATTTCTTCTTTAGAATTGTAGCTCTGTGAATCAGATCCCTATATAATCCAGGATTACCTTGGTAATTACTCTTATCAAATGTCTCAAACTGCTCTTTATCTAGAATTCTACTCGATAAGTTGTTCTAGGAAACATCAAAGATTTCTAGAAAGTTCAACCCAACAAGTTGAGGGGGGATTTCACCACTCAAATTATTATTTTAAAGATCCAAGCTTTCCAAATTTGTTAGATTGGAAAAACTAACTGGTATAGTCCTTGATAAGTGATTAAATGACATTCAATTATCAATATTTAAAAAGTTTACCAATATATAAAGGGATTTAACCAGTTAAGTTATGGTGTGACAAACCTATTCCTCCCATCATGTTGATGATGTCACCCTTTTACGAGTTATGTTTGTACTTCATTTCAAACTCTACTATTTCATTAAAGAAATCACCAATCCATCCATAGGAATTAGGGATATTAAAATCTTTACCAAATGATACTTTATGGATGCTGGAAGGAATTGCACCATAAAGGGAATTGTTTGAAAAATCCATGATGTTTAGCTTCCTTAATTGACACAACCGTCTAGGAATATGACCATTTAATGCATTTCCTCTAAATACCGCAGATGTAATTCCAAAAGTTGACCAATCCAAAATGAGATACTTCCAAAAAATTTGTTATAGCTTAGATCAATTACTTGTAAATTAGAACATCTAGAAAGCACATATGGTATTAATCCACTTAGCTCGTTCTCATGTAGAAACAAGAATTTGAAGTATGAAGTATTGAAACACAAAGGCATACCCCTGAATAATCTATTCTATGAGAGGTCTAAATAATGAATAAAGCTAAGTTTGCACAGCTGATAAGGAAGTAAGCCTGCCACCATATTGCTAGATATATCTAGAAAATATATATGATGACTATGAAAGAAGTCCATCTCTATATTCCCACTAAAGTAGTTGGTTTTCATATCTAACACAGATAGTTTGGTTGAGCTTATTGAAAAAATCATTTTCTAAAAATTATTATTAGACAGATATAACTCATCATCCAAACTTGTAGAATTTGAAAACAAACTTCTTAGGAGCTCTCTTGAGAAATTAGCGTTGGACAAGTCCAAAATTCCTAATTGTTTCATCTCATCTATTGACAAAGGAATATTACCTTCAAAACAATTACTTGACATTCTCAAAAATTTCTAGATTTGAGAGAACCATACTGATATCCTTTGGTAACCAACCAGAGATGTTGTTGTTTGAAATTTGCAACTCTTGCAAGCTGGGTCATTTGACAGATCCATATGTCGTAGCTTAGAATTGTTCTACAACATCCTGGTGGGGATGTTCTAACGAGCCTATTGTGAGAGATGTCAATGATCGTAAATCATATTGGTAGAAAAAGAAGCTAGAAAACTTCCAAGTTTCCACATTTATGTTACAATTTGGTAGGTCAATTGCTTTCAACTGAAAGGTAGGAAACCATGAAGGAGTTTCAGTTTCTAATTCTAAGGTTGTACTTATCGATGAAATCTCAAAAGTTTCAAGTTTTGTTTGGTTAGCCAAATCACTAAATGAGAATGAGCCTTTAAACTCATTGTCAGCTAGAAACAATTCCCCAGCCATATGAGTATAGAGATGACTGGTTGGAGATTGCTAGTGAAGTGATTGGGTGACAAATCAAGAAATTGAAGATTGGTTAAGTTACCAAGACATTGATGAAGGGAGCCAAAAATTTGATTTTTATTGAGATCCAGCTCAAGAAAGCTTTTTAATCCACATAATCCTATAGAAATAAAAGAAAGACGGTACAAATATAAGTGTCTGAAAGTAGTGTTAACCATGATCCAAGACCAACAGTCCATTCCATTGAGTATTGTTTATTTAAGAAGATAACTCAATGTTAGGCACGATCGATGTATTTTTGAAAAGAAATGCAAAATTGAGCAAAATGAACACAGAAAATTTTACATGTTTCATCTTTAATTTTGGGCTACGTCCACGGACCAAAACTCAGAATAATTCTTCCACTATTACAAATAGTAGGTACACAAGAGATAAAATAAAATAATGGTTCACAAGGTGTTTCCCGATCTAAAAATAATAACCTCACTATTTTTCTCTCCCTAACCTTTCAGAGCAATTTTTCTTTTGCTCTGGATTTATTTCTGTATTTGTTTTGTGTGTCTTACAAATGAGGGAATGAGTGCCTTATATAGGCACACTCCTATCGCATGAGACAGGTTATCAGCACCGGACACAATGCTGACTTTTCCCAAGCCACCTTCTTTTACTCTTTTTTTTCTTTTTCAACAAAATCTGACACCAAATGCTGATTTGTGGTGTCCCTTCATGTTGAGGGACCCATACCAACACTCAAGTCATCTTGAAGAATCCTCATCTTAAGCTGATGACAAGCATAAAATGTGGTTCGAAGATGATTCCTATAAGTAATTCTAAAACCCAAAGTACATCATAAGACAAAAATTGGCAAATGATCAAATAGAGAGAACATGAGATATTAGAGTTACCTTCCATTGGTAAGGAATGGTTGAACAAATTATCGCTCATATCTAGCACTTACAATATTTTCAAATTTCCTAAAACTGAATTGTATAATAGTGTACTAGAAAGAAATCAACAAAGAGTGAATTAAACCTAAAAGAACTTTATTAGGAGTCATTTAAAAAGTCTTGGCATTAAAGAAAACCCACCATGACTAGGAAAGTGTCCTTCCATGTGGTTGGCGGTAAAAATTCAACGTCTTAAGGGATGTAAGTGCATTGAAATGATAAGATACTGGTTTAGAAATATTTGTAGAGATATCTGAAACTTGCAGCTTCTTCGATCTCTCAAAATCTGCATAGCTCATAACATGACAGAATTACCCATTGAAGAAGTAATGCATCAAAATTTAGCACTCAACATGAAATTTGATATAGAAGAAATCTCATTAATGTTTGAATAAGACTATAAAATCATTTGTGAGAAGTATACAATCACGTAATCTTATTATGAGAAGAATGCATTCACATAATCTTAAAAAACATAATATGAAATAAACAATAAATTTGGCTTTTAACATATACTTGGAACATTACAAAAATAACAGAATATTTGAAAATATTTGTAAAAGTAAGGTTTTAAACATAGATTTTTATTTTAATTTATTTTAATTTGTAAAAAGGTTTATTTCATATTTATATTTGGCATTATAATAAAACATAAAATAATATCCATTATTTTATAATTATTCTGTTTGCAAGCCAAATATGTTGGATGTGGGCCAAATTAAGTAGAATTTGAAAGTTTGAGAAGGAATTTGTCAACAACAAAAAAAAGCTGAAAAGGGATAAATTAAACTTCCCTCATAAGTTGAAGAGGAAATTAATACTTTTTTCCTAAACACATAATTTGACATGAAGTTGATAACAACTAAGAGTCTTAATCAGATAATTTTTTTCTATTTACCTTTACAGATGAACAACAACAACAACAGTCTTAATAACATAACGTTTTTATTTACTTTTACAGATAAAGCTTATCTTTCCACAGTAAATTTGATTATATAATTATATAATTATAAATAAATTTAAAAAAATTAAAATGCATTTTATTATCATGAAATTTATATAGGAAAGAAGACAATCACATAATAAAGGATACATGAGATAACATTCTCTCTCATTATTGAAGATGTAATGAAAAAATTGCATTAAAAGTTACTTCTCAACTAAAATAACTAATTTTTAAAATTCCATGAAACTAAAAACATGCATTTGTAGTACATAAAAAGATATTGTTTGATTTTTAAAATCTGATCAAATTCATAAGAAAAGCCTTAAATGTATTTTTTTGGCAAATAAATTATTTGACATGCTGAATGAAAATATCACATGGCACCTAAAAAAATTAGTAATGACCTCTCGGTATCGAATTATAAAAAAATAACAAAATTAATTTTTGATATTGTTAAATTTATAATTGGAGTTAAAAAGATCATAATTTTGAATTATTGAATGCGTTATCCGTCAACTTTGAATGAATCTTGAAATGAAGTTGTTTAAAAGATATATGATTAGCAATCATTTTGGCGAGTAATGATCAAATGTTGCAGGTTTCTTATTTTTCAAAAAACAAAAAGAAAAGAACTTGGATATTGAAATCTTTGCAAAACGGGCATGAAAGTGATTGGATGGATTCTTATTTTATTTTTTAGTATGATTTTATCAACGGCCTGCACTGGAAATTTTTAGACTTTTTATTTAGGTTTCAATCAGAATGTTTTTGTTTTAATATAAAGATGACAATGAATATGGTTGGTTACATTGTTCACACTACAAAAAAGATGTTAAATGGCTACGGAATTTAGCTACGGAATTAATTCCGTAGCTAAATAGTGACGGATTTAGCTACGGAATTAATTCCGTAGCTAAATAGTGACGGAATTAATTCCGTAGCTAAGTCCGTCACTATTTTGCTACAGAATTAATTCCATAGCTAAATCCGTCACTATTTAGCTACGGAATTAATTCCGTAGCTAAATTCCGTAGCCATTTAACATCTTTTTGTAGTGATACAGTACTTAACCAAGCATATAGTCATACGGCCTATCAATCAGGCACACGCACATGGCACACATATGGCACACAGCCACATATCAGGCACACAGCCAAACACACATGGCAATCTCTGCCCAACCGGACCTCCGTATTGCCTCCAACAATAGGAAAGCCCAGTCAACATGCACTCGCCCTCGGTTTGGCGCGTCTCACGCTCTTTGCCTGTACGGAGGAGCAATTCACTTCCCATCTTACCAACTAGCCACCAGTACCTCCTATACCAGCTTAATTGCGAAGAAGCAACATCACTCCCCGTATTACCAACTAGCCACCGGTACCTCCTGTACCAGCTTAGTTGATCCATACCGGTACCCCTGGTACCGCGACACAGTACATATAATCAAATCGCCACCCTTATATCATTCCCTCACCATGAAATGCTATGCCATCAATCACAATGCATACACATGCCATATA
>CANYBF010320490.1:0-11696 GCA_948192965.1 Dalechampia spathulata
AAAAATATATCTCTTATTATGAACTAAGATAATATAACTTTGATTATTTAATTAATTTAAATCAAAGATCAATTAACTCAAAACAATCCATAAATAGCAAACTTATTATTAATTAAACACCCTATGATTTAATAAAACCTACAAAAATCATAGCTTAAAATATTAATAAACTATAAAAATTACCTTCATATATAAATTTATTAATATATATCTTAGAGTTTAAATTATGTCCATAAAAATATGATATAACTTTTAAATTAATCATATACTCATTAATTTAATATAAGAAATTAATAATATTATATATTAAGTTATTAGTTGTTCTCTTACATTAAAACACAATGTTAATAAGTCGGTTCATTAAAACTTATATATTATTTATTTATTATTATTTTTTTTTTTTTTTTTTTTTTATCTAAAGTATAAGAGAGAATTGATTACTAATCTTAACCATATAATTTTTCTCTTTATAATTTTCATAGCTATAATACTAAATAAAGAAACAATGACCATATACTATTATCAATAAAAGGTTCTTGCAATATATATCACCTAGCCATCTGTTTAAGCACCAACCGAACAACAACAAGAATCAACCTCAACGTATTCAATATACACCAAACAAAAATCGTACAGCCATATTTTACCAATCATCAATCAATTAATCACCTGACTCACGTAAAACTCATCCCCTATATACATCTACCTTCCCTACGAGTAAAACAAAGAGTATGGCTCCCAACCTTCTTAATCATGTAGATGCAATAACAGATGGAACAAACAGCAACTATTAAGAAATAGCAAGAATAATGGACTAAGAAAAAAAAGCGTGTGAAGAAGAAGACACTCTTAGTTAACTCCCTACAAGTACTAACAACACATTATCATTCAATCCCATTGCCACAAACAACCATAACCATCCCTCATATTAAAGAACATTCTCCGTAAAAATCCTTGCCGAAGTCATCACATTCTCATCTCAACCAAGGACATGCAACATAACTATTTCCATGTCTACTCCCAACCACAACAACACCACTCTTCTCACCAATCAGATCATGTTAAACGTAAAAAGAAGAATAAGAAAGAGAGCTTCATATCAACATGCTACCGTTCAAAGAAGAAAATAATGAACTTGACATGCATTACACAAGAAGAGGACGGTGAAAGATTTAGAGACAACATGCAGCTCATAACAGATCAAACATGTACAAACATAGACCGAACATCCAACGGCTATCAAGAAGAAAGAAAGACCCTAACCACATGTAAGCTATGGTTAACCAATACTAACATATATAAACTTACCTTGACATAAAAGAACAGTGTTGTAACAAAGATTAAAGAAAATAGGATCGGTAAAAGCTTCCCCACTTCACTGTTTACTCACCAGCTCCACTGAATACCCAAGTAACCCTAAACCGTTAAGGATCATGACATAGTACTACATGCATACGTCCTAAAATCTCTGATCAGAATAAGAATAACTGACTTAATTTCATAAGAAACAGAAGGTATAACAAACTACTGATATCTGGCTTCCTCAAAGAACCTACGTAAGTCAAGAAGGAACTCCCAATCACTACAATAAACCTACAGCAAGAACATGATGAAGAAGATCTCCATTACATCGGAACACTCCAAGCAACACAGTAGAACTCTCGGTATCCATAAGAACTGCACAGCATAAGGAAAGAGAAAGAAACTTAGCTTAAGAAAGCAAAGTAACAGCAAGCATAACAAGGAAGCACGGCCAGAATAAAGAAGGAACAAGAACCAGCATTTTCAATGAGCAAAAGAAGGCAGAAGAAACAACCAAAGAAGGAAAAAAATGAAGACCCTTTTTCCGAAACATCCAAAGCAACACAAGTAACCGTCGGCTTCCAAAGAACAAACGCTTAAGAAAATTTCCAGTGAAAAGTAGTAGAACAAAGCCGAGGGAGGTGGAGAGAGAAACGGTCAGAAACAAAGAAGGGCAATATATCAAGTTTCAAAGAATGGAAGGCACTGAAATAAGACAGGAAATGGAGTTCCCCATTCCTCTCCATAGCATGTATTCTGTCCTTTCCCCCTCTCAAAACAAAACTTAAATTACTAAAATCCCAGACACCCACTTCCCAATAGCTTCTGTCGAAAAGTCCCCCCTCACTCACCAACTCAATAGCAATAAAAATCTAACCCCACTCTTAACTTATTTAATAAATAAACTAAAGCCACTAAAGGTACACTAACCAATTTAATACATTATAATATATATAACTATATAAATATAAATATCTAATAGAATTAAAATTTATCATAATATATAATTACTATCAATCGTATAAATATATATATATATATATATATATATATATTTATTTATATGTTACTAAATAATAATCTTCACCAAATTCAATTACTATAATATTAATATTATAATTCAATTAATTGAAATAATTAATTAATATATCAAATCCCATTTTTAACAAACCAAAATCTCATAATTAATTAAGTAACTTACTTAATCAATATGTAACATAAATAAATAAATAAACATAAACTAATTTAATTAAAATAATTAAAATACTTAATAAATTAAATAAGATAACATTATATCTTATTAATTAATTCGCCCAAAACATTAACTAAACTAATTGCATCTAATTATAATCAAATATCACACTTTCATTAATTAGCTTAATTAATAATAACACTTCATCATAAATCAATGCTTAAAGCATAACAATTCATCGATTAGATAATCATGCATTTAGCAATACCAAAATAACAATCTCAATTCATCAAATATCCACCGATCATATAATGAAATTATGAAATGCCTAAGTTATGTGCGTGCAGATGTGACACTTGAAGCATCCGCTATGGCATGTCAAGGCACCTGCAAGACCAAATTGCATGTCAGACCATTGAAGCTCAAAGTATGGCAAAACAAGCATACTCACATGGGTCATGTGTGGAGGATTGAACTCAATCTCACTCCTCGTTGGCACTAGATAAAAGGTCTCATAAAGATGACCCATCTCGTCATATATGAAGACTAAGGGGTTCTGTGGCCACATCAGCTGACCTTGTATAAGGTCTGATGGACGCCCATATCATGGGGCCGCCTCTAGGGTACCCAACATTGACACCGGTGGGATAGCCTCAGCTCCAGAATTATGAGATCTCTTTGAGGCATCGCTACCTCGGGAACTACCAACAGTTGGCGAACCCCGACGTCCACCTCTACCTTGGGAAATATTAGGTCTGACTCCAGACCCACCAGCTCCGTCATGCTGACCCCGACATGTAGAGAGTTCTACATGCCCCAGTAATCTTAGCTGGATGAAGATCGGATAGTCCACTGGTGACTCTGATAAGCGCTCCCGCCCGGGTATACCAATTAACCTAGTAATCACCTCTGGGTCTATATCAGTACATGAAGCCCAAAATATCACGCGTGGTGGTACAGCAGGCTCTACACGATTCTCTGGCCTCAACTGCCAATCTATCACACGCTCTCCTAGATAGAAGAGTCTGCCTTTAGGACTTTCCAACAACATGTGTTGCTCATCCTTACGCATTGAACTAGATAAGTATCCCGGCCTAGGATGCATATTGCCCAGGGATAGGGACATACCTAGTCCAAGAACAACGAGAAAATAAGAGCCTACCCAGGTATTTCTCAAACCAGTTCAATACAGTTTAATGCTGATTAAATTGTTTCTTCTTACCTGATCCCAGGTTAAGTTGTTGAGGTGCTCCCTCAACTCATCCATTGTGTAATCAAGTCTTCGATGTGGTGCACTCCATGCATGCAGACGAGGAAAACCAAGTGGTAATCCTTGTGGGACCTCAGGCTCTGGCAGTAGCCCGAATTCATACACCATGATCTACAAAGTCAATATACACAGTCAGTAAGACTCAGACATACATTGCAATAACAGAATCAATAGCATCCTGCTTACCTCTATGACCTACCAGCAGCCAGTAAAATAGTCTCTACAGTGCCTACTACATAAATCGAGTCCCTGCATCAGGTGGGCCAGGTAAGCGCTGCCCTAGTCATATCGCCTAATAGCATCCAGATCACGAAGGGCCCATAATACAGACATGTGAACGTTATTCCTGGCATCATTGAATAAAGTACACCCCAGTGCATACAGCAAAAAGCTACGAGTGTACTATTCTGCAGAGATGGTCCTACCCAGTCTCTGTGCCAGCACTGCCTCCCGGAGACAGTCATATGAAATATTGTGTCCACCTCTCACATTAGGGGACACACCCAGTAGAACAAAGATCATGTCATATGCCCAATGCGGCGATGTCAGCTTGGCATCAAATGGAAGAGGCAGCCTAGTACACTCTAGCCCAATGATTCCGGTAAAAATACTTGGGGTGATACCAATCTCACCCATAGGTAAATGAAAGGTATGAGTGGAATCCATCTACCGCTCGATCATGGTAGTAATAACAAATCTATTACTCCTCTGTTCTGCACCAGTAAAGCAAGAAATGTACAGACCAAAATAGCTCTGGTCCACTCTAGCACGTATCTCTCGAGGCAATAAGGGGTACCACTCACTGATCCCCCGGATGCTGCTAGTTCCAATGACTGTTCGCTCCCCCTACAAATCGTAAATCTCAGGTCAGTTTCAGACTGAAATTACAGAATAAATATGGTAATCATAGAGGTTCAGAGCTCCTCCTCTCCACCCAAAATGCACTTATTCATTCCTAAAATGCATAATCCCTCAAAAAACGACCAAAAAATGCATGTTTCGGCTCATTTTTCACTGTCATGTGCACCACGCATGTGTCATATGCACCACACATGGTGTCATGTGTGCCACACATGGCAAAACCCATTCCAAAAATGCCATTTTTCATGAAACTGATGCGATAAGCACCTTCATACCCAAGCCTAGTACTAGCCTAGCACTAAATTCAAGGCAAACAGTAGCCTAAATGCATCAAAAACAACCTAAAACTTGATTTTTGAAAAAATTAAAAAACCAAAAAATCGATCCGAGTCACTAAAAACTCACCTTCTCTAGAGGAGGTTGAGAATGATGGGAGTCTATGGCGAAGGTTTCTACAATTGGATTGCCAAAACGAGCCCCAAAATAGCTATGACGGGTCATGTGCTCTGTTAAAGCATAGCTCAGGACGGATTCAGGGTCCCAGGGGGTCGATTACATCCTCATTCCTGCCATTTTTGCAAAAACGCTGAATTTTTATTTTGGAAGTTGAGAGAAAATTGGGTTTTGGGGAGAAAATGAATTGATTTTTGAATTGGAACTTGGGAATTTAAAAATTTTCAAGGAATGTGCGTAGCACATCGTGGAACGTGCATCATACATAGCAATTTTTGCTAATGTGCACCTACCACTTTGTATGCATGCTAATGTGCGCCACCCCCCTACTAAAATGCACATGAAGAATTAGGCCTTTGGCAAAAAGTTTAGAATTTTTCGAGGTTGTTTGCTCCACAATGCTTAATTTTCACAATCCGCAGCGTGTGAAAAATCCAGAAAACCAGTCACAATGCAGCAGATTAATACTCAAAAATTCAGGTATTTTTCCTGGACCATTTCAATACTAATTTCACTGACAAATTATTTTTCTTATATCTGGAAAAAATAGGAAATTGATCCAGCAGACGATCAAAAAGAGTCAAGCCTTTGACTTCTGGTCAAGCTGTTGACCAGATAGTGTTGTATTTCAATAGAGGATCCCAAATGCAGACTTTGGAGACAGTTAACACTTATTTGATGGCACAAGAACAAGATCTGAAGGTTGATCACCCAGACCCAGTAGACGGTAACCATTAGTTCCACAATTGAACCACCCGATCTAGTAGAGATCACCAAGTTAAACCCTTGACTGCTAAACCCTAACGCATAGGCATCTGAATCTAGATTTCAGATGAATTACTCGTAAGGAAGCCATCGGTCTCGTAGTGACCACCGGTCAGCCTTGATTGGAGTAGCCTGGACGCCGGGCCCCCAGTGATGAAGTTGGGGTATTTACTGCTCAGGACCGTCAACCAGAGATGTCAGAGACCCAGCAGAGGAACCCATATGCTGATTTGGAGATATCTAATATTTATATGATGGTGTGAGAATTGACCCCGCAGATGGTCACCCAGGTCCCGCAGTTGACCCCACGATCCAGTAGTGATCACAGAGCCAAGCATTTGGTTCCTAAATCCTAGTGCATAGGCATCTGGATGCTAGCTCCAGATGATTAACTTGCGGCATTGCCATCAGTCCCATTGAGGACCATTGATCAGCATTGATCATCTAGCTCGAGCATCGGGCTCCCATTGGCAGAATTGGGATTATCATATCAGCATTGGTCTTCCAGCCAGAGCACCGGGCTCCCAGTGGCAGAATTGGGATTTAAGCCTCAACGCGAGCACCCCTACGAGTCAGGTATGCATCCTACTCCCTATGAAAAGTCATGTTATGATTAGATCGCATTTTGACAACCTACGTATGTATCACCTCAAAATGATCCTGATTAGGGGGTAAACTATTGACCCTGACTTTTCACACTCGTGCAATTTCAGGTTTCTGTTGATTCATGCAAAAAGTAATACTTTGTATAATAAATAAGTTATATATACCCAAGTATCAATAATATCTAATCCCAGTAAACCATGTCTTCATATATGAAATCCTAATTTCAGGTATTTAAATCAGTTGAACAAACAGTTCTAGCATAGGTAAAAATGAGAAGTCCTAAAGTCAAAGATGTCAATATATCAAACCAAATAATACTTTCCAAACATATCGTCAATAACCTATATATTCATCCTTTATCTTTCTATGTAATCTCTATCCAAAATTTTCTATCTTAAAGTTTTACTGATCAAGACCCAGTTTACTATTTATACCTTGAGATGCCTTGAAAGTATATCAAATACATACATGCATTTAAATTATAAATATCCATACCATCAAAAATACCATATAATTCCATAGGCTATACTAATCTATGGTAGTGTACCTAGGTCTTCCACAATCATAATATAAGTCAGTCTCTATTCTAAAGCATTTGTACAACATCTATTGCAAATAAGACTCCATTTAAAAAATAGGCGTACTTACCTGAATAATTATTCAACCAACCTCTGATTAATCTCAGCCCTATCTCTGGTTTCAAACATACCTCTTTGTGGTTTATGGTTTTCCTCACTTAATTTTCATAAATTTATAATCATGTTAAACATGTTATGATCTGTTTATGACAAAATAAACGGATCACACCATTCACCAGTGAGGACTTAAAAATATTCTTGATTATGTAACTCATCCTTTATAGGTAGTAATAATTCAAACTATGCAAGACTGACATTACAAGCAAACCTTTGCTCTGATACCACTTTACATCTCACATCCCTCATCATGTAGCATGCTCCTGTAGAATAATTAATAGTTTTTGAATATATGAAAACTATTAATTATTCTATAAAGGATGCGTAAAAATATTTTTCTTTTAAAATTTTGAAATACATATATACTTAATAAACATCAATGCAATTAATTACTACATTAGACTCATATACATAGTTGTATAATTACATAACTCAAGAGTACTTGCCATTTTTAAAACTCTAGCATATAAATAGTCTTACTAATTTGGTGCCTCTAGATCTGTATCCTTATTTGTAAACTTTTTACCTACATTTATCAAATAAAAAACTCTATGTATTTCACTCAGTGGTGCTATATAATTATTATATAATAAGAATATCATAAGCATACATCATGATTCAAATATCTTATCATCTATAAACATATCATGCATCAAATTCTATATAAGACATGTTGAAGAACATCTTATGTTGATGCCTACTCAATTACTTGCTATACAATCATATAAAAATGCAAAATATCTTAATCATGAGTATTATTTACAAAAATCACCATAATGTTGACCCTGACTTTTCACACTCGTGCAATTTCGGGTTCTTGTTGATTCGGCTCGGTTTTGGTCCCTGATATCGACCCCGATTATGCACATAGGCCTCTATGTCTTCCTCTGTGTATTATGGTGCACAGAATGCCTCAGAACTGGTGGGGGCCACCATGGCGCCTGGCGGGACCTACCACATATTCTGAGTGTTTTGTACATACAGAACACACTTCACTGTAGCCTATGTAAGGCAAACCACTTGAAATGCAAAGATATTGCATTTTTGGTCCTGAGCACTATTCATCATGAATAGTGCATATGTAGGGCCCACTTAGGGTAATAGCGGGCCCACTGACCCTATTAACTTATTCTGTGTATTCTATACTTACAGAATACATTTTCCAATTGCCTTACGCAAGGCATAGCGCTTGGCATTGCAAATGCCATCTCCTAGGCCCACCACCCTGTGGAGCCCACCAAGCAATAGTGGGGCCCGCTGCCCCTGATAACCTATTCTGTGTATTCTGTACTTACAAAATACATTTTCCAGTTGCCTTGCGCAAGGCACAACCCTTGGCATCACAAATACCATCTTCTTGGTCCGCCACGCTGTGGGGCCCACTTAAGACATTAGTGGGGCCCACTACCCCTATTAGCCTATTCTGTGTATTCTGTGCTTACAAAATACACTTCGCTATTGCCTTACGCAAGGCATACCTTTGTGGCCTTGCAGATGTCACATTCTAGGACCACTGCGTTGTGGGACCCACCAAGCATTAGTGGGGCCCGCTACCTACACTAATCTATTATGAGTGTTCTTTTCACACAAAACACTTCCCATATGTTGCCTTACTCAAGGCGTGGTGCTTGGCATTCTGTTTGCCACATTCTAGGCCCTTTTATACTGTGGGGCCCACCATGGCACTATTCATCATAAATAGTACATAGGTGGGTCCGCCACCCCACTGGGCCTATTTCGAGTGTTCTATGCATACAAAACACATTTTCACTAATACTTACACGAGATACGACCTTCTGGCACACCGAATGCCATTTTGGGCCGAAATAGGGTCGCAAACCCTAAAATGGGCCCATTAGCTAAAACTCGGTGTTCGGGGCCGAATTTGAGAAAACTTATAACTGTAAAGTTTCTCAGAAAGTCGATTGTATTTTAGTTGACATAAGGCACACATCCAGTTTTGCCCGTACGAGCTAACATGCATAGGGTAAAAATGCAATGTGCAGTGCATATTGCCCTATGTGCACCGCACGTTGCATAGTAAAGACGTTTGGTCGGGAGCCTTCTCGGGACCGAATTTGGAAAAAATTTATTCTACAAAGTTGTTCCTTGCATCGAATAGTGCTTATAGGCTCGAGGTGCATGTCCCGAAGCAACCATAGTGGGTCCCACATGATGGGTCAAAAGGTGATGTACTATGCATATCACCTGATGTGCGCAGCACATTGACAATGTGTGGCGCACATCACATGATGTGTGGCGCACATTGCCTTTGAATTTTTCAAATCCAGTTAAAAATTACAAAATTACCATACCCAAAAAAATTGCTCTATAAATATGAAGCTTGGGTCTGTAAAATGGACTCCGAATTTGCTCCAGAAGCAAGGTAAAAGTCTGCCAAAATACTCTCATAATTAATTAAAACACTTAATTAATTAAATCCTTAGGTTTTAGGGACTTAATTGGCTTAGTTAGGCTCCCTAAGCACGGAAGGAAGCGAGATCAAGAAGAAAATTCAGCCGGAATAAGGTAAATTTCCTTCTTTTCTTCAATTTTCTTATTTCTGTTACTATTTACCGGGGGATGTGTTGCGCACATCACCTCATGTGCACATCGCCTGATGCGCGGCGCACATCCCTCGCATTTTTCCAAAAAAATTGTATTTTGGACTGTATTTCACTATATTTTTGACGTATTCAGTGGCATTTGATGCTTTACAATGGCTCAAATATTCTCGAAAAGTCATAAAATAATTACATTTAATTAATTTTGGCCTCAAAATTAATTTTTATGATAAAATGCAATTTTTACTCGTATAAAATACGGTTTTTAAAAGGATTGGATTTAAATTGGTTGAGGAGCTATCTCCAAAATATTCCAAGTGATGTTAGCACTCCCAATTAATTTTTTTCCATGATCAAATAAAAGAATTTTGCTTAAAATTATTTTTATTAAAATGAATTTTCACGATCCAGCTCGTGTTTATTGTTTCAATTATTGCCTAATAATTGCTGGATTTTGACTCTTGGTTCGTACTTTTAAATGGTATTGGACTAGTCAATTAAATCAAAAATTCATTTGCTACTAATGAATTTTATTTGTTTATTTTGCATATTAATCCATCGTGCATTTTGGATCGTGCAACTTAAGGGGAAAAAGCGATATTACTTAATACCCGGGAAATTATGTATGCGAGGAATTTTTGTAATAGGATAGGATTTATTATTCGGTCTGTAATAATCCCCCTATCTCATGTGCACCCCCTAATTTCCTCGATCCCTTTCACCGGCCTTTATCTTTATTCGTATATTTACTGAAATATACTATGTCATCATGTCACATGCTATGTCACATGACACATGCACACACTACTATACATGCCATGCATATACCGTATGCCATAACATATTGTATTTTGTATGGATATATGTATAAATACACCAATACGTAAATATGCCAATATTGCAATCCAATACGCGCAATCAATCAATACATCTTGCCATACATATATGTATATGTCATTATGCCATAATACCATGCCACGTCGTATGCCATAATGCACATCATAACGTATGCCATACATATACTATGTTGAATACACATTCACATATGCACCACTATGCCATATCATATATATGTCATGCCATTCATCATCTCATATGCCATGCATATGGTATGTCATTCACTTCATATGCTATGCATATAGTATGTCATTCATTTAATATACCATACATATGGTATGTCATTCACTTCACATGCTATGCATATAGTATGTCAATCATTTAATATACCATGCATATGGTATGCTACATATATTATGTCATGTCATGCATATGCCATGTCATACATCATTTTCACATGTCATGCATACGGTATGCCATACATTATACCATGTCATATGATACATCATTTCACATGCCATGTCATATGACACAAGCACATTTTACAATGCATGCCATGCATCTGCCATGCCACGCATCATTTCACATGCCATGCACATGGTATGCCATGCATCATTCACATGTCATGCATATGGTATGCCATTTATTATGCCATGTCATGCATCACTTCACATATCATGCATATGATATGCCATTCATCCCACTTCATACATTGCACATACGCTATACATACGTTATACGCCCAACGCTAAAATGAATCAAAAATTTTAACGCATAACGTAATACGCTATTTACCATAATATGTGCATACATATTAGGTTGCCATATCATGCATACGATATGTCCTACACGCTCACATGACATGCATATGCCATGTTACTTTTATCACTATATCACATGACATGCATATGTCATGCCATCTAAATGCCATATATCTTTATATGTCATTTTACGTGCAACCTTGCCACGCCAATTCACATGATGCGCTATATGCTTACATTTACGCTCATATGCTTGCCTGCTTAGGACAATTAATCCCAACTATAATGGTAAAATCGATTTTGGAAACTCATAGAATAGATCTCCACCACCCGAACCCAATCTCTGAAGGGTTTAACTAGCACTCATGCTATGGGTTGGTTGGACCAATC
>CANYBF010320622.1:0-11815 GCA_948192965.1 Dalechampia spathulata
TTGGGATTTCTTATACGAGCATTAGCAGGTTAGCTTCCCTTGTGGTATAGTCGTTGTTTGCCTGAGACGGGCGGGCGACGGTTATGCTACGGGAGCTTGTCGCATCCTCTTGAGTTTGGGTCGGGGGTGTGACAGTATGGCCAACCCGTACGCCCGTACCACTTCCCAAAATACACAACTTGCCTATTTGGCAAGCCGAACTCGCCCGAAACCTGTCCCAACGCTCATCCCAACCTAAAATACACTTCCAAACACATTCCTAAACATAAATACAAGTCGTCCCTCATCCAACCGAGAAGACACGCTTCCCAATAAAGTGACGACACACAGTCAAGCCAATAAAGCATTACACATATATGCATTATACATTCATTCACATACACAAGCCATTAGAAATTATACACACACATACACATGCATATACAACCCTAGATACGTATCTACGTATAACTCCTAGGGTCTCTAACGTGGGTGTAACACACATAAGGCTATATGCGCAGCATATAGTTTGGAAAATTCGAAGAAAATAAAGGAAAACGAAGAAAAATGGAGAAAATACCTTATGGCAGTAGCTTTTCTTCGTAAATCTTCTTCTTTTCCACGTTTAGGGAGCTTAACTAAGGTTAATTAGTCCCAAAATGCTTAGATTTAATTAATTAAAAGCTTAATTAATTTTTGTAGGGATTTTGGCAGGGTTTCAGCTGCTCACAGAGCAAAATTCGAGGTCCTTATAACAGACCCTGAGCTCTATATTTATAAGGAAATTTTTGAGCGTGGTAATTTTGTAATTTTGGCTCAAATTGGCAAAAACCCTAAACTATGTGCGCAACACATAGCCTATATGCTGCGCACATAGGCCTATGCACTGAGCGCATAGTTTGGAAAAACCTTTGTGGGGCCCGTTCCGGGCATTTCCGGGAAGTGGCGCGAAGCATACAAGCATTATTCGACGTGAGGAACAACTTTGCAGAAGAAAGTTTTTCCAAATTAGGTCTCGAGAAGGCTCCCGGTCGAACGTCTTTTTAGAAGGTTACTATGCAAAGCGCGCACGCATATAGGGCTATGCGCTCCGCATATAGCGTTTTTGACCTATGTGCTCCACCTCGTATGAGCGGAACGGGATGCGCTCCATAGGTCAAACTATATGCAATCGACATTCCGGGAAACTTTGCAGTCATAAGTTTTTCCAAATTCGGCCCCGAACATCGAGTTTTGGCTATTGGGACCGATTTGGGCCCCACAGGCTCATTAGGGCTAAAATGTGGCATACGGGATGCCGTGGGTTGTGCCTCGCGTAGGCACCTGCGGAAATGTGTCCTATGTGTCAAGAACACTCAAATTGGTGATTTCGGGTGGTGGGCCCGCCTGGGTACTATTCATGATGAATAGTATCCCCAATGGGCCCCACATAGCAAATGGGCCCAGAAAGTGGCAAATAGCATACCAAGCGTATTGCCTCAAGTGAGACAATGAATATGGTGTATTCTGTGCGTACATAATACCTTAAAACGAGTAATAGTGGGAAGCGGACTCCACTAGTGTCTAGTGGGCCCCACTAGCATTGTGAACCTACAAATGTGACATTTGGGATGCCATGAGACATGCCTTGTGTAAGGAAATAGCGGAATGTATTCTGTAAGTACAGAATACACAGAATTAGCTAATTGGGGAAGCAGGCCCCGCCTATATACTATTCACCATGAATAGTAACCTAGGTCTAAAATGCAATATTTTGCATTCTGTATATCCTACCACGCATAGGCAAGTGTGAAATGTATTCTGTAAGTACAGAATACACAGAATGGGAATTAGGGGCAGTGGGCCCCGCTACTGCTAAGTGGGTCCCACAGCGTAGTGGGCCCAAAAAGTGACATTTGCGATGCCAAGCACTGTGTCTTGTATAAGGTAACTGGGAAATGTATTCTGTAGGTACAGAATACACAGAATGGGCAATAGGGGCTGCGGGCCCCGTTGTTGCTAAGTGGGCCCCACAACGTAGTGGGCCTAGAAAGAGGCATTTGCGTTGCCAAGCGTTGTGCCTTGCGTAAGGTAACTGGAAAATGTATTCTGTAATTACAGAATACATAGAAAAAGTTATTGGGGATGCGGGCCCCGCTTGTGTACTATTCATTATGAATAGTAACCTAGGACTAAAAATGCAATGTTTAACATTTCAAGCAATTTGCCTTTCATAGGCAATAGGGGAGGGTGTTTTGCGTGTACAGAACACTCAAAATACGCGGCGGGTCCTGCCAGGCACCATGGTGGGCCCCACCAGTTCCTGAAATATTCTATACACCGGAACACACAGAATAAGACACAAGGGCCTATATGCATAATTAGGATCGATACTGGGGACTAAGTCCTAACCGAATCAGCGAAAATCCTAAATTATACAATGGTGAAAAGTGAGGGTCAACAGTTTGCCCCCTGATCAGAATCGTTTTGAGGCGACACGAGCATAAGTCGTTAAAATGCGATTTGATCATTACGTGACTTTTCACTAGGAGCAGGAAGCGTACCTGACTCGCAGAGATGCTCGCGTTGAGGCTTAGATCCCAATTCTGTTACTGGGAGCCCGGTGTACGGGCTAGAAGACCAATGCTGATCTGATGTTTTCAGTACTACCACTGGGAGCCCGATGCTCAAGCTAGGTGATCAATGTTGATCGGTGATCCCCAATGGGACTGATGGCAACGCCGCGAGTGAATCATCTAGACGGCGACATCCAGACGCCTATGCGTTAGGACTTCTGGAACCAAGAGCTTGGTTGAGCGATCATTGTTGGATCGTAGGGTCAACTGCAGGACCCTAGTGACCTTCTGCTGGGTCAATTCTCGCGCCATCTATAAATGTCAGATATCTCTGAAACAGCTTCCAGGATCCTCTGTTGGGTCTCTGGCATTTCTGGTCGACGGTTTTGACCAGTATATGTGTCCTAGCTTCATTGCTGGGGGCCCGGCGTTCAGGCTACTCCGATTAGCGCTAACTAGTGGTCACTACGAGACCGATGGCTTCCTTGTGAGTAATTCACCTGAAATGCGCATTCAGATGCCTATGCGTTAGGGTTTAATAGTCAAGAGCTTGACCTGGTGATCTCTGCTGGATCGGGTGGTTCTGCAGCGGAACCAGAATGACCATATGCTGGGTCTGGGGTGATCAACCGTCGGATCTGGTTCTCGCGCCATCAAATAAGTGTTGTCTGTCTCCAGAATATGCAATTGGGACCCTCTGTCGGAATGCAACACTGTTTGGTCAACGGTTTGACCAGATGTCAAAGGTTTGACTTCTTTTGATCGCCTGATGGATCAATTTCCTATCTTTGCCAGACATAGGAAAACAATTTGTCAGTGGAATTGGTATTGAAATAGTCCAGGAAAAATACCTGAATTTTTGAGTATCAGTCTGCTGCATTTTGACTGAATTTTTGGATTTTTCACACGCTGCGGCTCGTGAAAATTGAGCTTCGGAGGGGCAAACAACCTCAAAAATTTCTGAAATTTTGGCCATAGGCCTAATTTTTCATGTGCATCTTAATGGACCATAGGCGCACATTAGCATGCATGCACAGTGCCAGGCGCATGTTAGCAAAATTTACTACATGCGGAGCGCATTCCCTTAGATGTGGCGCACATAGGTTGAAATTTTTAAATATGGGAGCTTCCAATTCAAAAATCACTTCTATTTCCTTCAAAATTTCAATTTTCTCTGAAATCCCACACTGAAAAATCAACAATTTCACAAAAATGGCCAATATTAGGATGCAACCGACTCCCCGGGACCCTGAATTTGTCCCGAGTTATGCTTTAACTGAGAATTCCCTCCGTAATAATTATTTTGGAGATCGATTTGGCGATCAAATTGCAGAGACTTTAACCATAGACTCCCACCGGTCTCGTGCTGCTCCTGAGAAGGTTGGTTTTCTGTAACTCGGCCCGGTTTTTTTTATTTTTCTAGGCTTTCTTGAATTAAACCTTTAGGGCCATTTTTAATGTATTTTAGCCACTATTAGGTTAGAATTTTATGCTAGGATGAAGCTAGGCTTAGGTGGGCTCGTGTTTGTCTTAATTTTTCGGTGAAAATCAAACTTTTTGGCATGGGTTTGGGCTATATGTGGCGCATATAGCACTATGTGTGCCACATGTAAGCCATGTGTGGCGCACATAGTGCTATGTGCTGCGCACATAGCATGCCAAAATGAAGGAAAAAGGCTGTTTTTCAGTCGTTCTTTGGGCAATTATGTGTTTTAAGGATTCATGGGCATGAATAAGTGTATTTTGGGCTTTGCAGGGGAGTTTTGCACTTCTATAATTGCTCTGTATGCTCTGTAATTCAGTCTGAAGTCTGACCTGAATTTTGTATTTTGCAGAGAGAGCGGACGATTGTGGGCTGTGGTAGCATCTGTGGCATCTTCGAATGGTACTCCCAATTGCCTCGGGAGATATGTATGAGGGTGGACCGTAGCTACTTTGGTCCATACATCTCTTGTTTTACAGGCGTAGAAAAGAGATGCAACAGACTCGTCATCACTGCAATGATTGAGCAGTGGATGGATTCCATGCATACCTTCCATCTGCCAGTTGGAGAGATAGCGATTACTCCGGGAATTTTTGCTGGGATTACCGGGCTGGAGTGTGCTGGACTGCCTATCCAGTTTGATGCATGCCTGACATAACCCCGTTGGATGTACGGTGCGATATTTGATTTGCTGGGAGTGTCTCCCAATGTGCGAGGGGGACATAGCATCTCCTATGACTGCCTCCAAGATGCGGTAATGGTAGAGAGGCTTGGACGGTCGATCTCTACGGACCAGTATACCCGCAGCTTTCTGCTGTATGTGCTGGGATGTACTCTTTTCAGCGACGCTAGGAACAGTATCCATATATCGATACTATGGGCCCTTCGCCACTTGCAGTCCATCGGGCGATACGACTAGGGCAGTGCTGGCCTGGCCCATTTGATGTATGGGTTGGATCTTTGCAGTAGGCAATGCAGAGATCGCTTCATGGGTTGCTAGCAAGTTGTAGAGGTAATTAGAATTTTGCTAATTCCATTACTGTAGCGTGTGTTTGTGTCTTCCTGATTGTGCATGCTAATCTTTGCAGATCATGGCATATGAGTTTGGGCTGCTGCCAGAGCCTGAAATTCCACACGGTGTGCCACTCGGTTTTCCTCGAATGCAGGCCTAGAGCGTACCGAGGCGCAGGCTTGATTACACTATGGATGAGTTGAGAGGGTATCTCAACAATTTGACCTGGGATCAGGTATGAAGAGACAATTTAATTAATATTAAACTGTATTGAACTGGTTAGAAGAATACCTGAGTAGGTTTTCATTTCTTCGCTGTCCTTCTAGGATAGGTGCGTGCTGATCCCTGGCATAATATATTCCCGCGGCCGGATTATTTCACCAACTCGGTGCGTAAGGATGAATAACATATACTGTTGGAGGGTCCAAAGAGTAGGCTCTTCTATCTAGGTGAAAGGGTCGTGGATTGGTAACTGGGACCAGAAGGTAGAGTGGAGCCTACTGCCCCACCAAGAGTGATGTTTTGGGTTGCTTGCACTGAGGATGACCCAGAGGTGATCGCTGCGTTGACTGGCACCCCCGGGCGAGAGCGTCTATCTGATTCGCCTATAGAATATTCCAGCTTTATGCAGCTGAGGTTATTAGGGACTGTGGAGCTTTCTATGGATAGAAGTCAACGCCATCAGACTAGTGGTATTGAAGCAAGATCTGGTTTTCCAAGTAGTCGCGATGTACGTTCTGGTTCATCAGGCATCGGTAGTTCCTGAGGTGGCAGTACCTCGAAGAGATTTCGTGATTCTAGAGGTGACAGGGTCCCACCAGCATCGATATCAGGTACTCCAGAGGTGCCTCAAGAGCATACGTGTCCTGCAGATTTTATAGAGGGTCAATTGGCATGGCCGTAAAGTCCACTGATCTTTACCTATGACGAGACTAGTCGCCCTTATGAGTCCTCTTTCATGGTACCAGCAAGGGATGAGATTGAGTTTGATCCTCCAAATGCTACCCATGTGAGTATGAGTATTTTGTATGTGTTTCATCTTTAGTGACATGACATACACTTGACTTGTGCAGGTTCCCAGGGAGGTCGCGGCTGACTCCTCGAGATTGCTAGTAGGGCTGCATCGCCGTTATGCTTCTGACATGCTAGATGTCCAGGTGAGTACCTGTTATAGATGCGGATGTATAGATATGTATGGATGCGTGGCTTATATGCCTATATGTCTTATGCTCGCAGACTAGCCGGCATGTGATACGAGAAGAGCGTGATCGCTACGCTCATATGATCGAGGAGAGGGATAGGGAGGTTGCACGTCTGAAGGCGCGTCTAGAGCGCTACAACATTGGAGTCCCAGATAGTCCCAGCCCTGAAGATGATCATTCTGGGGAGGATGATATGTAGAGACGTCATGATGTTAGAACTCCATATGCATGGCATCAGAAGTCTGTAGCTTCTGTTTCTAGAATAAGATAGTGCGTTACAGACTGGCGGTTGTATGCTTAGTATGTCAGGGCTGTTGCGTACAGACTGTAAAAAATAAACAAATGTTTACACTGTGTATTTTTTTGATTTGGCAATGGAATCCAATGTTGTTTGCTACTTATAAATATATTATGCTTCTGTGTTTACTTGCACAACATAACTCATCTATTTTCGCTTGCAAAAAATAGACATACAATGACTCAGCAATCATTGTCAGCCTTCCGTGCTCTCTCCCACCGTTGGGGAAATAATGAATGGAACCGATTGGGCGAGATTGGGCTTCAATATTTGAGAACCTTTCAGCAGGTCTCGATCAACAATGCTTTCTTGCACGCAGCTGTGCAATTCTGGGATCCCGCGGTCCATGTGTTCCGGTTCGGACATGTCGAGCTATGTCCAATGTATGAGGAGTTTGCAACTATCCTTGGGATGACCTGTAGCACGACAGCAATGCTAACGGTGCCGGCGTCAGTTGGGGATGTGTTCCCATATTTGATCAGGACCTTTAACGTTGGTCCACGAGAGGTGAGACCCTTGTTGACTACAGATGGCTCTGTAGATCTAGCCTGCTATCTTTTGGTTATGCGATCGGAAGTCTGTTGAAGATCCATCATGGTTGAGGATGGCTGGATTTGGACTGTTGGCACAATTCATGTTCGTTGATCCATCCGATCATGGAGAGTTGATGATCGGGCCTGTGATTGACCAGATTATGGAGGGTCGAACCCCTTTCCCCATGATTGTAGCAGAGACGATCCTTGGTTTAGACAAGATGAAGCGTGGACAGTCTAAGCGCTTTAGTGGCAGTCTGCTTCTTCTACAGGTAATAAATCTAAGTCGCCTTTACAGGTTTTCAACTTAGAAAATTTCACATTTTTTCCCTAGCTTTTGCATGAGTCACCTTTTGTAAGGTTTTTCGCTCATCGGGCTTTTGCTTTTACTTTCAGACCCTAATTTTTGCCTAAGTTGCCCCCTTGGGTTTTCAACTCAGCGGGTTGCTCTTATTTTTACCTGAGCAGCCTTTTGCAAGGTTTTTAACTCAGTGAGCTTTATTTTTATTTTTCTTTTATGCTACAGATCTGGCTTCAGGAGAAGCTTGGCATCCTGGCGCTGCCAGCAGGGAACCCTCAGAGGTATCTTCCTCATAGCCATATGCGAAGGGGCTATGCCTTTGACGAGGCGAGGACAATGTCCTTCCAGGGCTGGATTGAATGGATGGGGACCTGACCTGAGAGCAAGATCAGGTGGAGCTGCCTCTGGTGGCGTATACAACATGTAACTGTGATGACTTACATTGATTGCATCCCACTGCTGGGATTCAGGCGTTGTATGCACTACAGTCCTGCTAGGGTTCGCCGTCAGTATGGTTAGCAGCAGACCATACCCCAGCTGACAGAGTTTGAGGGAGGTAGGCTGGTGTCTCGCTTTGTGGAGCATGTGGAGAGGACCTGGCCTCGCCGCCGGATAGCACTGGTGGAGATTCCTGGAGCTGGATCTGCCACTGATGATGAGTACAAGTTATGGGTACTACGCCAGGCTTAAGTCCTGTACTCATAAGACATTATTAAGCAACAATATGTAATAAATGATTATGATGCTTTGTGTTTGTAACTAGTATTACTTAAGGCTAAGTTTATGAACATGTGCTCCATTTTCATTAATGAGATTAAAACATTTACATGAAAATGTTAAAACCAACACAGAAGTTCCAGTCGTGCATCAGGCTCAACCTCTATTATTGACCAGCCTCGTGTGAGATTTTTTGATCAACTATTTTAATGCTCTCCTTTTGCCTCTCAAGAGCTCTAACTTTTGCATGAATTTTCCAAGTGGATTTTCAATCCATCAAGCGAATTTTCTTTTGCCTTAATTTTTTCGTGAACTCCTATGCAGGTTTTCAACTCACCAGGCTTCTTATTTTTATTTTTGCCTTTTCTTTTACCCTCTGCTCTAGATAAAATATTTCTTCAGCCGATCAAGGTTGACGGGTTCTGAGAATTCATTCCCTTCCAAATCTGAGATGCGAACAGCGCCTTTGGAGAGGATCTTTTTAACTAAGAATGGGCCTTCCCAGTTGGGCCTGAACTTCCCGCGAGGATCCTAAATAGCCAGTCTGACTTGTTTTAGGACTAAATCACCTTCCTGTAGGGCTACATGTTTAACTTTTTTGTTGAATGCGTTGGCCATGCGCTTTTTGTAAAGCTGTAGATGATAGAGAGACTTCAGTCGTTTCTCATCAATAGTGACCAGCTGCTCATACCTGGCCCTTTTCCATTCAACTTCTGGCAACTGCGATTCCAGAATGACCCGAAGTGATTTCAGCTCCACTTCAATTGACAATACAGCTTCTGTCCCGTAGACCAGAGAGTAGGGGGTAGCACCTATGGGACTCCTTATAGTGGTTCTGTAACCCCATAAGGCAAATGGCAACTGCTCATGCCAATCCCTGTAAGTCTGCACTGTTTTGGCCAGGATGAGTTTGATTGTCTTGTTAGTTGCTTCAACTGCCCCATTAGCTTGAGGGCGATAAGGAGAGGATCGATGGTGCTCAATCCCATATTTTTCCAGCAAGTCTGTAACTTGGGCCTGGAACTGTACTTCATTGTCTGACACCAGGTGGTGTGGTACCCCATATCGACATATGATATTCTTCTCTATAAACTTGGCAACCTGTCTTGCCCCCAGTTTACCATAGGATTCTGCCTCCACCCATTTAGAGAAGTAATCTATAGCTACCAGTATATACTAGTGTCCATTAGATGCGTTAGGGTGAATCTCACCCATGCTGTCAATTCCCCAAGCTGAGAACGGCCAGGGTGTTGTCAAATTCTGTAATTCAACTGGTGGCAGATGGCTTAGATCTCCATGAATCTGGCATTCATGGAATCTTCATACAAACTGTATGCAATCAGTCTCCATGGTGAGCCAGAAATATCCTTGGTGTAGAATCTTCCTGTACAGCACAAACCCATTCATATGGAACCCACATACACCCGCGTGGACTGTTTCCATAACAGACTCAATCTCCTTCCCCAATATGCATCAAAGCTGTAGGTCATCTGTAGTCTTTCTGTATAGAACACCCTGATGTAAGGTAAAGTTGGCTGCTAGTCTGAATAGAGCTAGCTTGTCAGTTCTGTTGGCTTCCTCTGGATAAGTACCAGCTTCCAAAAAGTTCATGATATCTGCATACCATGAGGCTTCGTCTAAGGGGTCTAGCGTCATAACCCGTTCCCCAAAATAGCAAGGGGTCCTTGACTGCTCAATAATCACAGGATGAACTTAACTCTGTGGTTGCTCACAGACTGAAACTAGTGTGGCTAAAGCATCAGCCATCTGATTCTCTTCACACGGCATGTGAATAAATTGGCAGGAGCCGAAATTACAGACCATGAGCTTCATGTATTCAGCGTAAGGCTTGAGTCTCTCCTCTTTAACTTCCCACTCGGCCATGGACTGGTAAATAACTAGCATCGAATCACCAAATATTTGTACATATGGGGCACCAACCATTAGCAATGCTTCTAGCCCGAAGAGACACGCTTCATACTCAGCCATGTTATTGGTGACTGAGAAGCTCAGCCACTTTGAAAGCATTATTAATTCACCCTCAGGAGTGATTAGCACGACTCCTATACCTGCACCCCTTTTGTTGACCGCACCGTCGAAGTGCAACTGCCATTTTTGGACATCAACTGCCCCCAAGTACTCATCTGGGAAGTCCAGCTCAAATGTCTTAGAGTCATCCATCAGCCTGGATGCTAAGAATTCGGCAATTGCTCTGCCTTTGATCACTTTGGTAGTGACATACTGTCCATCAAACTCTGACAATAGGATTAGCCACCTGGAGAGTTTTCCCACTAGTGAAGGAGCTGCGTACAAATACTTCATAGGATCAACCTTGGAGATTGCCTGTATCTGGTATGACTGGAAGTAATGTCTGAGTTTCTTGGTGACCCAGACCATAACCATGCAAAGATTCTCAACAGTGCTATATTTACACTCAGTTGGTAGTAGCTTCTTACTCAAGTAATAAATAGCATGCTCGACTCTGGCATCATTCTCCTGAGCCACCATAGCACCCACTGACTGCTCCTCTAAGGCTAGATAGAGTAGTAGTGATTTCCACGATCGAGGTGGTTGCAGAATCGGCTGGTTGGAGAGATAGTTCTTTACCCTCTCAAATGTAAACTGACAGTTCTCATCCCAAACCATAGGCTGGTTCTTCCTCAAGAGCTTGAAGATGGGCTCACACATAGTAGTGAGCTTGGCAATGAATCTACTGATGTACTGGAGCTGTCCCAGGAATCCCCTAACTTCTATCTCAGTTCTGGGAATAGGCATCTCAATGATTGACTTTGCTTTGTCAGGATCAACTTCGATACCTCTCTGACTGACTATGTGGCCCAACAGCTTACCAGACGTCACCCTAAAAGTGCACTTCTTCGGATTCAGCCTGAGTCCATATTTCTCAACGCGTGTGAGAAATCTTTCAAGAGCAGCTATATGCTCTCCTCTGGTAGGAGACTTTACCATCATGTCATCCACATAGACTTCAACTTCCTTGTGGATCAAATCATGCAACAGTGTTGTTGCAGCTCTCTGGTAGGTTGCACCTACGTTCTTCAAGCCAAAGGGCATGACCTTGTAGCAGTAGGTCCCCCATTCTGTGATTAAATTTGTCTTCACCTTATCTGTAACTGCCATCAGGATTTGGTTATACCCAGAAAATCCATCAGCAAAGGAATACATAGCACTAGCGGCTGCGCTATCAACCAGTACATCAATGTGAGGCAAAGGAAAGTCATCCTTTGGACATGCTTTGTTCAAATCCCTGTAGTCTACGCAGACTCTGACCCTGCCATCTTTCTTGGGAACTGGAACCATATTGGCCAACCATTCTGGATAGTCAACCACCTTAAGGAATTTGGCATCCAACTACTTCTGGACATCGACCTTGACTTTCTATGCCCACTCTGGTCGGAGGCGCCGTAGTTTTTATTTGACTGGCTTGAACCCCGGCTTGGTAAGAATTCTATGTTCTGCGATGGATCTATCGACACCCGGCATGTCTTCATAGCCTAGAGCAAAGGCCTTTATATGCTTTTTCAATGTGCTGATTATTTCTGTTCTCTCTTCAGAGGTCAAGTCTGATGCAATCTAGAGGAGACATGGCTTATCATCTGTGTTAATGTTAACATTTTCAATGCAAGATGCGTTAATGTCAAAAATGCTCATGTAATGCTCATGCTCATGCACAATGCCATCAGAATACACATCGCAAACATAAGCAAAGTTGCTCTT